>PVJN01034149.1:0-23007 GCA_004026805.1 Lasiurus borealis | reverse complement strand
GGGGCCACGTGGACAGCCGTAAGTGAGCACGTGAACAGGGGGGCGGGGCCACGTGGACAGCCGTAAATGAGCACGTGAACAGCCGTAAATGAGCACGTGAACAGGGGGGCGGGGCCACGTGGACAGCCGTAAATGAGCACGTGAACAGGGGGGCGGGGCCACGTGGACAGCCGTAAGTGAGCACGTGAACAGGGGGGCGGGGCCACGTGGACAGCCGTAAGTGAGCACGTGAACAGGGGGCGGGGCCACGTGGACAGCCGTAAGTGAGCACGTGAACAGGGGGCGGGGCCACGTGAACAAACAAGAGGGCGCTGAGGACGGAAGAGGGGCCACAGGGCAATTGGAGGAAGCGGCCAGGAGCCCCTGAAGCTTTCAAACATCAACAGGAGCCGCGCTCACATCTCCGCGGCATGGAGAGGGCGGACCCGGAGGATGCTGGTCTGCCCCAGAAGGAACTACTGACGGTGTGTATCCGTCATGGCATGTCCCCCCTCCCCCGACACATTCCAGGCCTGGGCTGGACAGGAAGCAGGTTTTCCGTGTCCTTGCCTGGGCCCTCTCCAGCCAAAGGCCCAGGAGCAGCCTGGTGACCTCAGACCTGTCACCTGACCTCCATCCCCTCCCCACAAAGGCCCCCGCCGCCCCAGCCCTGACCGTGTGCCGGGCGAGCCTCACGGCCGGAGGGAGCAGCGAGGCGGAGAGGGGCTCCCGCGCATCCTGGGGACGGCGCTGCAGCTCCCCCTCGGGGAAACCAGGCCGCGCGGGGCGGGGCCTCCCCCTCCCGGCATCGGCCTCTGCAGCTGGACCCGGCACTGGGCTCCGGCTGCTCGGCGCTCGCTGCTGTGCCCCCCCCCCCCCCGGGGAAGGAGGAGAGTGGCCCCCAGCGTTCGTCCTCCCCGAGAAAACTCCGACAGGGCGGCCCCAGCGAGACCCGCAGGCTCCCTCCCGGTGACAGGGTGGGACAGCGCGGGCTGCGGCCCGCCCTCAGGCAGGACCCGGCAGGAGGGGGAGCTGCTCTCGGGCAAGAGGGGGAGCTGCTGTCGGGCAGGAGGGGGAGCTGCTGTCGGCAGGAAGTCCGCGCGGGGAGGGTCCTGTGCCGCTCGCCATCACCGGTGGCGGGAGGGGTGCCCTCAGGACCAAGGACCGGGCTCCCTCTACACAGGGTCCTCCCGGCCATAGGGGGACCCATCCGCCATCAGATACTGGCTTCTCGCCCAAACCGGTGTGGCTCAGGGACAGAGCCTCAGCCTGCGGACTGGAGAGTCCGGGGTTCGATTCCGGTCAAGGGCAGGGACCTTGGTTGCAGGCACATCCCCAGGAGGGGACGTGCTGGAGACGGCTGATCCATGTTTTTCTCTCGTCGATGTTTCTCTTTAGCCCTCTCCCTTCCTCCCTGTGAAAAATCAATAAAAATATTTTTTTATTATTATTTTTTTAAATACGGGCTTCTCAAAAGCACTGCTGGCCGTGTAGACAGCCCCGCCTACTGCCCCGGCCACACCAACCTGCCCTCCACCCCATGGAAAGCCACACCCACTGGGCCCGAAGGGACTGGGAAGATAGGGGGTGACGGGGTGACGCTTTAAAGGGTAAAGGCCGGGAGTCTGGGGCCACACCTGCTCACTGCCGCTTCCCCAACCTCCCCGCACACAAGCCTGAGGGCCTAAGCCATCCTATGGCCGGTTCCGTGTTTTTGTTGTTTGCTTGGTTTTTTTGTTTGAAACTAAACGTTTTTAAGGTTTTTTTTAAGATATGTATTTTTATTGATTTCAGAGAGGAAGGGAGAGGGAGAGAGAGAGAAACACTAATGGTGAGAGAGAACCACGGACGGCTGCCTCGCGCTCGCCCCCGCTGGGGTTGGAGCCCACAGCTGGGCCTGTGCCCGACGGGGATGGAACCCCGGCCTCCTGGCTCCCAGGTCGACGCTCACACCCCGAGCCCCGCGGGCGCTGCTGAAGCCACAGGTGCTCAAGTCACAGAAGCGGCTCCGGCAGCGCCCACTGTTTCTATGGGGTTTGATGTCGACGCAGAGATGCAGCCGCAGCGACTCCTGCAGGTGCAGCCAATCGGCTCTGCCGGCGTGGACGCCGGAGGCGCCGGGAGAGCTGCCCCGTGGACGGAGGCCGAGTGACCGACGTGTGGGACTTGGGCACACGGCGAAGGGCTGACGCCGCCCTTTGCCGGAGGGGCCGGTGCTCAGGGAGAGAAGACCCGGGAGTGGCCTGTGCGGTGCGACCAGGAACACTCGGCGGTTTTTGCAAAATGCCACCAGGTGCGGACAGCCCGGAGGAGACGGGGCGCGGCAGACTGCGTGCGGGTGTCAGCCTCTCAGGCCCACTCACAGGGTCACGGCGGAACCGCGCAGCCCACCTCGGCCAGGGGCCCCGGATAACGGCACCGTCTACGACACCGGTCCCGGTGGGCCCGGCACAGCACAGCTTAACGGCCGCCCCGACTCAGCACCCTCCGTGGAGCCGAGAGGGGTCACTGGGCACAGCTGCCACGTTTCAGACAGAACAGAGCGGCTGGGTCCTGCGTCGCCCAAATGACATGCCTGTGGGCGAGGCCAGGCCCCAACCTGTGCCCCGGCCTGCATCTGATGCTGCTCGGACCCACCTGCCTGGGGGTGCAAGTTGGGCGCCCCTAAATACACGCTTCATTTGCACTCACGCAGCCCAACAGCGGAGACGGAGAGGCGCAGGTGCCGGGACGCGGGGGCCAGGCCGGCCCGGAGGAGCGCCGGGAGGCAGAGGTGAGTCAGCGGTGCCGGAGTCCCGGGGGGAGGTGCCGCCAGGTTCCCCCCGCCGCCGCCCGCCGCCCGCCGTGAGGGTGGAATTCCCTCCTTAATTAGAGGCAGGAACCATCGCACGAAGCACAGCAGCAAGGGTTTCCTGTTTCCCCCGACGAGGAGCGCCCTCCCGGGGAGAGCTGTCTCCCAAAAGTTCTGCCTTCTGTCTTCCTTTCATTTTTTTATGTTTGTATTGACTTCAGAGAGGAAGGGGGGAGAAACATCCATGGTGAGAGAGAATCACAGATCAGCTGCCTCCGGCACGCCCCCCTCTGAGGATCAAGCCCGCAACCCGGGCCTGTGCCCTGACCGGGAATCAAACCGTGACCTCTTGGTTCCTAGGTCGATGCTCAACCCCTGATCCCCGGGCCACACGTTCTGCCTCTGGGTAGCAGTGGTTTCCAGCCGCCCCAGGTGCAGACAGTCACTCGGTCTTCACTGAATTGAAGGAGAAAAAACAGGTAGCGAATCGTTCGTAGCCCTGGGGGCCTATCCATCAGGAGCACATCGCTGGGAAGTGTCTCCATCTTCCCCCAGCACGTGTCCTGCTTCTCGTCCGTCATGTCTAAGGGTTTATGACCTCCCCCACCTGCCTTCCTGAAGGTGCCGAACGTGGGAGGTAGGGCAGGGGCCAGAGAACAGAAGTCCCGTCCTCAGGGACATGGGTAAGAGGTGCATGCTGGGAAACTCGCTTCCATCCAGCTCTCCCAGCAAACCAGCTGTGGGGCCCGGGAGGCTCCCGGGCAGACAGTGAGGTTTCGCCCCCAGATCCCTCATCTGTTATTTTTCTTCCTTTTTTTTTTTTTTTTTTTTTTTTGTTGTTGTTAATCCTCACCTGAGGGTATCTTCCCACTGATGTTGAGAGAGTGGGAGGGAGGGGGAGAGAGAAGCGGGAGGAGGGCCTGGGACCCAACCTGTAACCAGGGATATGTCCTTGACGGGGAGCAAACCCATGACCCTTGCGTGCACAGGTGACTCTCTGGCCACTGAGGCCACCGGCCAGAGCACCCCGGGGTACCTCTCTGTGGCCTTCTAGCCCAGGGGCTGCTGGGAGGAGGAAGAGGAGTCTTCCAGAAAACAGGTGCTTCCCGTGGCGGGCGCAGCGTCAAGCACCCGACGGCAGCCCCGTGGGCGGCAGGATGGGACCCGGGTTGGAGGCCCCTCCCGGCTCCGCAATCATCCTCCGCGATTCGAGTGTCTCGTTGAAGCCAGTGGGGTGACACCACCTCGCTCATCAGCCCCACGAGCGCCTCCCCAATCAGGGCAGCGATGGCGTCTCCCTGCCCGGGACCCCCATCAAGAGCCGCCCACCGAGGGCGAGGACGGGAGCCAGGGCGCTAATCAGGCCCTCGCAGCTGGCTCTCAGCAGCCGCGCCGAGCAGCCGGCGTGCTCCGTGCCTGACCTACTGATGCCGGGAGAGGCCTCGGGGGGCACGGTGGCCGGGTGGGGACACACCTTCACAGGGCACAGCTCCAGAGCCACAGCCCGAGACACAGCCTTGATGGACAGTGCCCCACACTGGGCAGCGGCACAGGCACCTTCCCCAGAGGGGACGCCTCTGATTCCCGCCTGACAACCTCCTAGGAGGGCGGATCAGCCTCTCCGGCTCCCAGCTCCCGGCTCCAGCAGGACTTCGGACAGGGACACTGTCACGTGAGGCCCCTCCGGCTCACACCATCAAGGACAGATGCCCAAATCCACACTTTTCTTAGGAAAGCAGCCTTGCTTCAAAGCACATGTATGAGCCCAACAGGTGTGGCTCCATGGCTGAGCACTGACCTGGGAACCAGGAGGTCAGGGTTTGATTCCCGGTCAGGGCACAGGCCCGGGTTGTGAGCTCCATCCCCAGTAGGGGGCGAGCAGGAGGCAGCGGATCTGTGATGTTCTCTCATCACGGATGTTCTCCCTCCCGCTCCCTTCCTCTCTGAAATCAATAAAAATAGATTTTAAATATAGATACATTAAAAATACACACGTGTCTGGGCTGGCTGCCGCTGCAGGTCTCTGCTCTCGATGGAAGCAGCCACCCAGGACCCTGCCGGGGCCCTGGCCGCAGGGGTCCAGCGTTTGGGGAGGGCGGCAGCAGGAACAGGCGAGAACCACCAGCGGAGTCGATACACACAATCCCTGCGAGAGCAGTACGGCGGGGTGGTGAGGGAGGAGGTGATGGGGGGGAGGCGGCCAGGAGAGGTGGCATTGGGGTGAGAGGTGGGGGGACCCCAGGAGGCCAGATAGAGGTGTGGACCAGAGGGCACGGCCAGAAGAAACAGCCATGCCGCAGGCCTCACGTGGGACCCGGGTCCCTGGAACTGAGTCACGGCCAGTGGGCTGGCGCCCGCGGGGGGGAGGGAGGAGGGGCTGCGCGGAGCCACGTGAGGCGGCGAGGGCTCCCCGTCCACTTGGCTTACGCAACCTCCTCAGCGCCTTTGCCTCCCCACAGCCCTGACCTGCTCTGAATCTTCCTCACATGCTCCCGGCCGGGTCTCTCCCAGCAGCAGAGAAACAGCTGTCTCTTCAAAACGGAGCACAAACACAGCGCCTCTGGGCACCGCCACGGCCGGCCGGCACTGCCCTCGTTGCCGTGCGAGGTGAGTCAGATCCCCACCCCCTCGCCGGCCGGGTGCCGATCGCTCCCAGAGGGGGACGAGGCCAGAGGAAGCGGGGAGCTGAGGGGACGGAGAGCAGAGAGCGGACGGGGCTCCCCAGCGCAGTGGTCCGCGGGCCTGCATCCCCGCCGACGCAGGGTGAGGGGGCACACACCTGAGCTTGGAGGTGCTGCTGTCAGGATGGCCCGAGTCAAGAAAACGCGCGAGTTCACAGGATGATGAATATTCGCCTGCTTCCCCGGTTCAAGCGATCGTCAATAAGACAATTAAAGTGGCATCAATAACACACACCGCCTGCTATCGCGGGCTCTTCTGTATCCCGGCTTCTGTAATCTCCGGAGAACAAAGGAGGGCAGACGGCGTGCAGGGAGACACGCACTTCATGCCCACACGGGAGGCTCGAGTCTACGGGAAGGTGGCAGCACCGTCCCGGGGGGCGGGCAGGGCGGGGCCCTGGGACGGGCCCCGGGAAGGGTGGGGGGTGGTGAAGGGTGGGCGAGGTGGGCAGGCCCTGCACCACGGGAAGTGAGCAACCCCGGGCAGATCAATCCCCTCCGTCACGTGGCCTGGTCGATAGGAGCCTGCTAGCATTGACCTTAATCACCCACAGGCGGTACTCAGAAACCAGAAACTCCAGATTCTTCGAGAAGAGGAGGAGGCGAGTGAAACTTGGGGTGAGATTAATGAACAGCAATGGCGATGGCCTTTAAGACTGAGTGAGTGTGTGCCTGGCCGGCGTGGCTCGGTCAGTGGCTGAGCGTCGACCTATGAACCAGGAGGTCAGGGTTTGATTCCCGGTCAGAGCACAGGCCCAGGTTGTGGGCTCCATCCCCCGTGTGCAGAAGGCAGCCAATCCCTGGTTCTCTCTCGTCACTGATGCTTTCTCTCTCTCTCTCCCTCTCCCTTCCTCTCTGAAATCAATAAAATTACATATTTTTTTTAAAAGAGTGTGTTGTGTGTGCATGAAGGCAATGAAACAGAACAATGGGGCACACACATACATGCATTCACATATGTGTTCGTTTCTATGAAACACTCTGTAGCATTGTGCTGCCCTGGAGTTTGGGGGGAGCCGTCTCTTGCATATGAATTACGTGGCGAAACTTTCTCATTGTTCCAGAGACAAAACCCTACACAAAGCCGTGGCTATCCATCTGCGGAATCAAGACTGGTTTTCCTCCAGAAACAACCCCCCAAGCCCCGCGTGCCCTGGGGATGCGGGGAGGCGAGAAAGCCACCGTGTGTCGACGCTCTGCAGTTTGGGATGGAAGACAGAAGTTTTCTCCAAATTAGTGAGCCAGACATAATAGAGGCCTGTCAAAATATTGATCTCACTTAATCCTACCTATTGTTGGCACTCCGCTCCACGGTGGAGGAGAAGACACTGTTTTCGGGGGGGTTTCTCGTTCGGGATGATTCCATTACTCACCGTTTATTGTGGGAAAGGGAATCTCGTGTCACTTCTCCAATTGAAAATGGAACAATCACGTGGCAAGTCGTGACAGAGACTGAAATCAGCCGCCAAATGCTCCCCAAATGGCTTTCACTACCGCCTGAGACATTCCTTCAGAGAAAGAGCGAGGACTTTTGGTCCACGTCTCACCACACACACACACACACACACACACACACGCAGGTCTGTGTTTGCGTGCTCGGGTAAAACATTACTCCAACAGGAGCAGAGAAAGGAAAATGAGGGTGTCTATATGGGCCCCGTGGCTGTAAGATATCCGGGCGGTGAGTGGACAACAGCCGAGCTACAGTCAGAGCGCTGCACGGCAGACAACAGGCGGCAGCTGCTCACCACGGCTCCCCGCCGGAAGGCTTGCCTTTTCTAGCCCTGGCCGGAGCGCCGGGGGTAGCTCAGTGTTGGCATCCCAGTATGCCAAGGTTGCTGGTTTGATCCGGTCAGGGCACATATAAGAATCCACCATGGAATGTACAGATCAGTGGACTAACAAATGGATGTCTCTCTCCCTCTCATCTATCTCTCTCCCCCTCTTCCTCCTCTCTCTCTAAAATTATTTTTAAAAGAATTACTTTCCTAGCTCCCTTAAACATCTTTCCTCTTCATCCATCACAGGTTTGGCTAAGGAAGGAGACACCGTGAAGCAACTTTTTGGCAAGACCAAGGAAGGTCACGTGTGAGTTCCCATGATTTTTCCGTGGAGCCGTTTGCCTGCGAAGACTTTGTGTGGAGGTGCCGATGGTGTGAAACACCACAGGCATGTGGGACCCTGTGGGATGCTTACAGTTACGTAATGAAACTTACTTCGTCGGGTAAAACCCATCGATGAGGGCCAGGCTGGCCGCTCAGTGGGAGTAGAGCATCGGCCCAAGAACTGAAAGATCTTGGGTTCTATCCCAGGTAAGGGCACGTTCTTAGATTGCAGGTTCGATCCCCAGACCCTGGTCAGGGCCAGTGCAAGAGGCAGCTCATTCTCTCTCACATCAATATCTCTCCCCCCACCCACACCTCCTCCCTCCCTTCCGCGCTCTCTAGAATCAACGGGAAAGGATTAGGGGGAAGCTGAGGGGGAACCTCAGTACGGAAGAGCTGGCAGCACCCCTTCATCTCCTCTGGAAGTCCCAGGGCGAGGGCCTCCGCGGCCACAGCTGAGGTGAAAAGCGTGGGGCCGCAGACGGCGGCGCCCGCAGTGCGCTTGCAGAACGGGGGAGGAGCTGGAGAGTGTGTGCGGTGCCCAGTCATGTGCCAAGAGACAGACTGACGGGACCCCGGCTGCCCAGGACCCGCTGCCACGCTGCTGCCCCTCCAGGAGAGGCGCTGGGGAGGAGCCCCAAGGAGGCCTGTCTTGAAGGCCTTGCTTCTCCAACTCCTGGTCTGCTCCTGACACCCCAACTCCAGCCCCACAAGTCCCCAGCTGAGCTCCACTCAGCCCAGCCCTGCCGGCTGCCGGCTGTGTGACCGGGGAGGAGGGGAGTTCCCAGGTTAACTCAGAGGGCACCTACCCGTAAGGGACCCAGGCCGCCGTGGGGTGCGCATCACTACACGCAAGGGGGCTGGGTACGGGCTGCTCCTCCCGGTGTTTCCTCGGGGCTGGCTTTCTCCTCCGGGGACCCCCCTGGGAGGCCTCAGCGAGGACAGCCAACCGGGACTGGAGGTATTCCGATGCCCCCTCTCTCATGGGGTCCCGTCGTGAATGCAGCAGCCTCCAGTTCAGTGCGTGAGCGTGTATGCCAGTGTGCACGCCGAGTGCAATTCAGTGCATCCCTGGGACACACACACGTGCGTATCATGGGAACCTGGAGCCTGAGAAAGCATCATCACTGTGTCCCCACGCACCTGAGCGTCCACGACGGCCCCAGGCGGCTCTGCTTGCTCCCAGCACCCAGCCTGCCATGCACACGGAATGAATGAGTGAGTGAATGAATGGATGGATGGATGGCAGTGCCTCCTTAGGGGGCTCTGGTTCAGAGAAAGGATGAACCCGTCATATGCCCACCAAGATTCCAGCAATCGGTAGGCTGTGCGTGTGTGCGTGCGCATGTGTGTTCATATGTGTCTGTGTGTACGCGTGTGAGGCTGTTCATGCCTTGTGTATGTGTGTACATTCATACATGTGTCTGTGTACGTATGGGGCTGCTCATGTCTTGTGTACATGTATGTATGCATGTGTGTACAGGTGTGTGTGTGTCCTGGAAACATGGAGCCACCTATGATGGGTTGGGTGGGAATGTCTGCTTAGTGAAGACCTGAACCCCTCCCCACATTGTACAGCTCACCCTTTTTTTTTAATATATTTTTATTGTTTCTGAGAGAAAAAGAAACATTAATGTCTCATTGATTGGCCGCCTCCTGCACACCCCCAACTGGGATCAAGCCCGCAACCCAGGCCTGTGCCCTTAACCGGGAATCAAACCCAGAACCCTTCAGTCCACAGGCTGACGCTCTATCCACTGAGCCACACCAACCAAGGCTCAGCTGACCCTTTAAAATGCATCTTCCGAGCCTCGGAGACGCGTCCTCGTGCTCACTGACCGCCAGGTGAGTAACTCCGAGAGCAGCCCCTCCTCGCCCTGGCTCACCGCTCACACCCCAGACACAGAAAGGCCGCACGCTCCCGCATGGACAAACTCGGTGTTGCTGGCCCCGTGAAACTGGCATCTTCCTCGAGGAGTGAGGGGAACATCCCCAAAACAGAATGATGCAGAACCTAACGTATGAATTTTGATCCAGTGCAGGTGCGACGTAACCCTGCACAGCAACTAACTAGGGAATGAGATGCACACGGAGCTCCCGCCCCTCGGGCTGCCTCCTCCTGGGCAACGGCACAGCCGGCGGGCAATGCGGCGCCCGCGGAGACTCAGGCCTAGCGGGCGGAGGCCTACTGTTCGCCAGCCAGGGTCCCCTCCGCGCCCCAGGCCGCCACCTCACGCCCACCTGCCCCCGGGACGCGGCCCGTGAGCACATGCGGCTGCCCTTTCGGTAGGACTCTCAGGCGGACTTTGCCTTGGATTCTGCTCAGCTCCCTGCCGCCCGGCACAGTCCTCCCACGCCCCCCACCGCCCCCGCAGGAGCCAGCCGCCTCGACGCGAGTCAAGGACCGCCCAGTTCCACCTGGAGAATCGGTCCCGAGGCAGACGCAGCTGGGCCCCTGGGCCCCGACCCATGAGCAGGTGCGGGCGTTGGAGGCCACAGGCAGCAGCGGCCTGACGTTAGCTGCGCGGGGTCAGGCAGGGCAGGCCGGGCACGAGGCCACTCCAGCGCCTGTGCCTGCCCACCCCGCAGGCCGGAGGGGAACCCCAGGCTCCAGGTGCCGGGCCACGGGTCCCCACACAGCCGTTCTCCAGGGAAGGCTTTGAAAATGGCCGCAATGTGGAGCCTGGAATGTATCACTCGGCCTCACAGCCACACCACGAGGGACACGTGCCCACAGCTCGGCGCACACACCCCAAGGACGGGCCTGTCACCGCCCATGACATCACACATCACAGAGGCTTCACCATGGACAATGCCGGCCAGCCGGCCCTGGGCTTCCTCGGGGAGCAGCCGAGGGGGACGCCCCTCCCCAGCCTCCATCCGGGTCAGATGATGCCCACGTCCATCATCGCGTCTCCTGCTCCCAAACCCTCCCCCTGAGCACGTCGAGGGACCAGAATTCCGATACTCCCACCTCCAAACTGAACAAAAGCTTTTTCAACACACTTTCAGAAAGCTGCTGCGACGCTAGGAAGGAAGAAACCGGCGGGCGCAGGGGGGTGGGGGGAGACAAAAAATAAAACACAGAAAATAGATATTAAGTTGTCAAACCGTCATCCCAGAGGAGCTGCAGACAGCGTCTGGCTTTTCGCTTCAGACGCGAGCGGCGCACCCAGAGTCAGGAGAGCTTGGAGCCCCGGGGCCAGGGTGTCGGCAAGACTTGGGGGCGCCTGGTGGCTCCGGTGGCCCCCCACCATCTGCAAGGTTGCAGCTTCTCAGATTAAACCCTTCCTTGTCCTCATGTGACTCTCTGCCCCGCCCCCAATCCCACAGGCACGCCCACCTTTGACCTCTCCTCAGGTCCCTGGAGGGATGGCCACCTGCCCCTCCCTCGTGCTGAGCCGCCCCCCCCCTTCTCTCTCTCTCTCTCTCTCTCAGAGGGAGGCACCGTTGGGATTAAAGTTTCTCAGACGCAGGCTGAGCTTGGTGAGCAGGCCCCACCGTGTTCCCGGAGATGCTCTCTGCTCCCAGCAGACTCGGATAATGACCCTGAATGTGGGCACCCCCCAGCCTTGGAGGCAGAACCCTCCCAGCCCGTGAGCTGTGCCTCCCACCACCCCACCACCACCCCCCACCCCCCGCAGGCGCAGAGCCCAGCGGCCTTTCGGAGACACGGTGGGAGGCCGGGCCTGCCTGGGCTTCGATAGATTTCAATCAAGAATTACATTTTCTTACGTGAGCGCTGATCGGGAATGACTGTGTCTCTCTGTTTTGAAAGATAAAATCACATAATCAGGCTACTCGGGGGCCAACATCCCGTGTGATCCCTACGGGGTCTGCGGCGGCGTGCTTCCTGGAGCGGGGCCGCCTCCCGGGGGAGAGCCCACCTGCGAGCTCCCGCTGGAAACCGGTGGGCAACAAGGCGTCTGTCCTCCAAGGCACATGTTCTGGTGACCACGGTCACTTCCGTGGTGAGGGAGAGCCCGGTCACCGTCCCTCTGGGTGTGGAGTCGGGAGGCAGGCGTGCTGGCACGGTGAGCGGCCCAGGTTGGGGGGCGGGGGGTGATCCTCCCTCAGCTGCACAAGAGCCATGGCCACAACGGACTATCACCGCCCCCCGGTGCCCCTCAGTGACAGGGCTGGGGTGGGGGGCCTTTACTGGTTGCTGGGGAACTAAATAAAACAGGGCGCCTAAGATTCAGGATGTGGGGCCTGCGGGAGGGCACCCCGACAGCGGCCACTGGGAGCGGGGGCTGTGTGTGGCCATCTCGGCACCACCCAGCGGTGCTCTGGAGCTCAGCGTCCACAGTCATTGGCATGGAGGAGGGCGTGGCTCAGGGGTTAAGCATCAGCCTAGGACCCAGGAGGTCAGGGTTTGATTCCCGCTCAGGGCACAGGCCTGGGTTTTGGGCTCCATCCCCAGTGCAGGATGTGCAGGAGGCAGCCGGTCTGTGATTCTTTCTCATCATGATGCTTCTCTCTCTCTTCCTCCCCCTTCCTCTCTGATATCAATAAAAATTTATTTTTTTAATTGCTCCATGGGCGCCGCTGTGATGCATCTGGGTCTCAGGGACCCAGTGGCTTAGCTCCTGCAGCCTGAGCAGCACCCCTCGTCCTGGCTCAGGGCGTGGGCACAAGTGAGGTGCTATCGGAGCAACAAGCGGCTATGAATCCTGAAGGGGCTGAAGGTGCTACCTTTGGGGACCAGGGCAGGTGTGGAAGGCGCCCGGGAGCTGGCAGGCGGTGGCAGGTGATGGACGAGCCAGCAGGGAGGGGGATAGGCCAGGGACGGCACACCTGTTACCACTGACCAGCCCTGGGCACAGGCCATCCTAGCCCTGATGCCTCCATTGAGAGCCCGAGCCACGGCCTCATGGTCCTGTGTCCCCAAGGCACCCCTCGTAAGGCCACGTGAGAGCGGGTGGGTGGGGGAGGGGACCTCCAGATGCATCCTCCCTGCACCTCCTCCTCCCTCCCAAGCATCCGCATGCCCTTCTGTGGACACCCACTGGAGGCGATGGTCCTCTCCCTGCCCACTCAGCCCCACGCCCCCACGGTCCCCTCGCCGAGCTCAGGAGGCTGTGGTGAGCGGCTCTGGCTCGTGGCGAGTGTGCCTGGGACAGGGGCTGGCACGGCCGGTACCGGCAGAGGTGGCCCAGCAGCGGGGGCTGGGGCGTGCTAACCCGGGAGGCAACCTGATGGCTGCCACCCCTGGACTCACCTCCCAGGGCCTCCATCCCTGAAGTTTGCTTCCTAAAATGGGGAACGGCTGTAGCACCCACCCTGGTAAAGAGGCTGCAGGGAGCCCACAGCTTGCTCAGCGGATGAGCGTCAACCCAGGAACCAGGAGGCCACGGTTCAATTCCTAGTCAGGGGACAGGCCCGGGTTCCAGGCTCAGTCCCCAGTCGGGGACATGCAGGAGGCAGCTGGTCCATGATTCCCTCTCATCATCGATATTTCTCTCTCCTCCTTCCCCTTCTTCTCTGAAATCAATAAAAATATTATTTTTTAAAATGTATCCTTTTAGCCCTGGCTGGTTTGGCTCAGTGGATAGAGCGTTGACCTGCAGACTGAAGGGTCCCAGGTTTGATTCCGGCCAAGGGCATATGCCCGGGTTGTAAGCTCAATCCCCAGTAGGGGGGAGTGCAGGAGGCAGCCTATCGATGATTCTCATCATTGATGTTTCTATCTCTCTATCCCTCTCCCTGCCTCTCTGAAATTAATATATTTTTTAAATGTATCCTTTAAAAAAAAAAAGAGGCTGCAGGGGGTGAGTGATAAAGGGCTCAGACCCCATGCCCACCACACACGGCCCTGCCTCCCAGGGTCATGGCCCCGCAGGGACCAGGCCGCTCTCACCAGGGGCCGTTTTCAGGGTGAGACTCATCTAGAAGCCACTCTGCCTTCCACTAGGGTTCTCCCTCCTCTCGGACCCCCCAGTTCTGCCCCATTCAGGCCGGGCCAGGCCCCTGGAGTCCCAGGTCCTTGGGACACATTCTCCCACCCTGGTTGTGCACGCTGCAAGCTCAGACCTTCGCCTTCAGGTGGAGGCTGGGGGTGGGGGGGGCGCGGGAGCCTGGCCCCCAGAAGATGGATGAAAACGACCGGATACATAGGGGGGAGTGCCACCAGCATGTACAGGTCAGAGGTCAGCAATGCAGCCTTGCCGTACACGGTACAGCCTCTGCAACAACTGTGTCCACTGTGCGGCTGTGCGAACCCTCATCTAGAAACCCAGGGCTCCAGTCAGCCTGGCAGGTCCCCCCCACCCCAGTCCCGTCTCAGGGCCACTGACCTGACCCCCGCAGGCACAGAGGCTGCAGAAACCCACGTACCCATGTCCTCTGTGGCAGCAACGCTCCGGGAGAAGGGAAGGGGCAGATGTACGAGGAGTGTTAAAAGTGAAAGTGGGATGTGAGCCTCAGGCAGCGGCAGAGCCGGCGGCACCAACCCTGGCCCCACGCAGCCTGCGATGCCAGGCCTGGCAGGAGGCCCCACGCCCACCACACAGGCCCGGGCCCCACCGGTGGCCTGCCGAGCGGCCTACTTTCCAGAGGTGGCTCCAGCCACGTCAGCCCTCGTTTGGGGAACAGTCTGCATCTGCCCCAGGAGACAGCCTGCACCCTGGGGCCAGGCTCTGACCCTGTATGTTCCCTCCCACTTTCTACTCCTTCAGCTTTTGGGGTGACCTTCCCCACACGTGTTCACAAACTCACTGACCGGCCCAGGCAGTGCCAGGTTGGTGAACTGGAAATCGTGGCAGAAGTGGTGCTGCGGTCAGGGAACACCCTCCCCAGCACGTGCGCACACATGAATATGCGTACACTAGTGCACACATGGACATGTCACACTCTAGCACGCACACACGCAAGCACGTGTACACACATACACGTTCACAACCTTGCATACCCAGACACATGACTGCTCATGCACACACAGGCGTGCACAGAGACGAGCACACACAGACACATGCACACTCGTGTACACACACAAACACACTCGTGCAAGCACACACAGAGATACATACACTCGTGCACATGCATACACACACCAGCATCACCACACCCAAGACCCCCGTGGGGGCACCCCTGGGCGGAGCTCCATCTGCTCAGCCCTCTGAGGGCAGCTCCTCTCCCAACCAAGGCCTCTCCCACCCGGGCCCAGCCAGACACCCACAACCAAGAACAGCACCCTAGTCAGCTGAGCCCGGCCCCCGCCTGCCCTGGTGCCTCTCCACCCCACCCCCCATTTCCTCAAGGCCCCGCCGCAGCCCACCCTCCACCGCCCAGGGGCCTTCTGACGCAATCCTCGGGTCTCCCGTGGGGACAGGCGGGAGCGGGTGCACACTCATCTCCGGGTCCCGGCAGGAGTGTCGGGACCCCTGTCCTCCGCGTGGACCAAAGTGGACCGGCAGAACGCTCGCCTCTATTCCAGACGCGCAACAAGCCTCGCTTTAAATAAAGCCGAGAACAAAATGCAGGCTGACACCGCAGCTTACTTACAGGGTTTATTAGCACGCCGCATCCAAAGACGGTAAAGAGCTATAATTGTCCCCATTCAAACGGGGAAAATAAACCTATTTGCTTCCTTCTTTTATGATCCTCCTCCAAAGGGGAGAGAAAGCCGAGTTCCTCTATGTTCTCGGCGAGGCTGCCTCCCTTCCCTCCAGCCCAGACACTTTAAGAACACCTGTGCCTTTCACAGCGACTCCTGAGCAAAGGCAGCTGCGTCGGGGGAAGGCTGGTTCCTCAGGCCAGAGATCCAGAGATCGGCGGCGTGTCTTGCTCAAAAGGGGGTCAGGGTTCATGGGGGCGAGGGGAGGCGAGGGGAGGCGAGGTAGGCGTGTGCATTTGAAGGTCTGAGCTGAGGGAAGTATCTAAGGTTACCTGAGGCCAAGCAGACAACGCAATTACAACCTGACCAGGCAGCTTTGGGGGGGGACTCTGCACAGCAGGGTGCTGTGGCTCGCAGGGCGCCTGTCCTGGCCACCTGCCTGCACCCCCCTGGGGGTCACTGGCTCCTGGCGCCGACCAAACCATGTGGATGCTGCCCCCTCCACCCCCAGTCATCAGGCAGCCAGCCCGGCCGGCAGTCAGTGCTGAGCTGCGAGGATCTGAAACCTGCTCAGAAGCCAGACGCTCCCGCACAGAGCAAGCCCGCAAGCCCGCTCCCCGGCCTGGGCCCGGGGAACCCAGATCCACGGCAAGTGCCTTCCCAGGTTTTCCATCACAGCCATCCCTGTCCCAGGAACTTTCTCCCCGCGCCCAGCTCGGCCACGAGCCCTGTGCACGCGTTCTCTGCAGATGACATACGAGGCACTAACCTTTCTCACAGGCCCAGATGTTAAGTTCATTCTCATCCCATTTATGCAAATTTCACGTGAACCGTCAATCCGAGGAAATCTTAAATCACCGAACACTCTCTAAAAACCCACCCTCGACCCGCTTTACATGCAGCGACATTTACATCAAGTCACAGTTCAGGGACCGAAGGTGGCGGGCAGATGTTACCAACACTCTCCCACACGACAGCCCCGAGACCCAGGCCCCCAGCCCCGGGTCCCAGATCCAGAGGTCTCTGCCTGCTAACAACCATGTTCGAGTTTTACCAGACTGCCCAGCCGGCGTGGCTCAGGGGTTGAGTATCATCCTATGAGCCAGGAGGTCATGGTTTGAGCCCTGGTCAGGGCACAGGCCCCAGTTTCGGGCTCCATCCCCACTGTGGGGTGTGCAGGAGGCAGGCGGTCCATGATTTTTTCTCATCATGGATGTTTCTTTCTCTTCCCCCCCCCTCTCCTTTCCTCTCTGACATCAAGAAAAAAAATTTTTTTTTTTAATTTCGGATAAAGGGTGTTGTGGAAAGCGAAGGCTTCTAAAAGTTTTCCAAACTTCGGGCAAACAGGATCCCTCTGTCCAGGGGCCTGGTGTCCCTTTCCTGTTCAAATGGAAGCAGGACTAGGCTCGCAGGTAGGGCTCAGGGTGAGGCCTCTGGCAGCCCCTTGGTCCTGGGGGGACCACCCCCAGGACCCTTGAGCCTGCGTTTGCCCATGCCGAGCCGCCGGGCCGCCGTTACCAGGCAGATCAGCCAGGCGGTTAATGGTGGATCAGGAGACATTTGCTCTGCGCTATCAGAATGACATCATAACTAAAGCAGCCTCAGCCAGGGCCCCAGGCTCCCCGGGAGCAGAGGCCGGAGGGCTGCCCGGGAGCCCCCTGCGACTCCCCAGCGGCACCCAGAGTCGCCTTCCCCTGCTGGGCTGGGTGGGGAGGGGGGCCCAGCCTCCAGCAAGTTCCCAGAGAAGGGGAACTAGGGTGACAGTGGATCCCCAGCAAATCGACTCCCCCACGTCCTGCTTGCTGCAAACAGCGATGATGATGTATTGTGCGTGTTTAATGTCGCCCGGGGGCTGAGCCCGCTCTCCTGGGCGGCGCGGGTTGGCACCTTCCGAGGCAGCTCCTGCTTGGCTGTAGCACCGGTGGCATTGCCAGCAGAGCTGCCCGTTCCTCCGTGACCCGGCCTCCCTCCGGCAAACCGCTCTGTGTGCCCTCCTGCCCGCCGCCGGCACACATCAGAGGAGGGGAGACGGACGACCACACACACACACACACACACACACACACACACACACACACGCATGCACACATATGCACACACACAGACACAAACCTTGGGTAATGGGGGAGGCATCCGGTGAGGAGCTGCCTCTGGGCGCCACCGGCAGCCGCTGCTCCCCACAGCTCCCCACAGCTCTGCCCTCCAGGGCGGCCAGGACCAATCGCCCGCCCCAGCCAGAGGTGCCCAACTCCACCGCCCCCGCCCTCGAGATCGCCTCCCTCCCCAGCTCGCTACAGGTATGCGCGGGCCAGCGGCCTCACCTGCCCCGCAAAGTCCTCAGACGGAGGAAAAAAAAAGTTGCGGAGCGGCCAGCCGGGACGGGAGCCCCAAGCTGCCCACCCCACCGGCGAGGCGCGCCGCTCCCCGCACCTCGACCGCCGGCTGCGCGCGCTGACCCCGGGGGCGCGCCGAAGGCACCGCTGGGCACTTACTTGGCACCCGCTTCCCCGCGGGCAGGTCCTCGCGGTTTTCAAACAAGTTTCGGGGAGGACGGAGGAGGCCAGAAAAGAGATCCAATTATGCAAATGGCTCCGGGCAGGGAGGCGCGCGCTGGGTCTGACGCGGCGGCCACCGCACGAGTTCGGGAGCAGCCGGGCCGGCGGATTTATGGGGCGCGTCACGGCTACGCCAGGTCCCGCCGCCGAGCATCGCGAAGTTCATTAAAGCGGTACTGCCCGCTTTCCCGGAGGCCCTCCGCGCCGCTCCGGTCTCCGGGCCCACCCTGACCCCGCGGGCGGGGGCGCTGTCCCCCTGCCTCGCTTCCTCCCTCTTCCTGCCCCCTCTTTCCCTCTCCCCCCCCCCGCCCCTTTTCCTCTCTTTCGTCTCTTTAAGTCGCCTGCCCTCCACTCTGAACAATGAACAAAGATGTGAGTGATGGGGAGAGATCGCCCCTCCCCGCCGCGGCTGGGAGCGGAGCCGGCCTCAAAGTGGGAGCCCGGCAGCTACTATCACCCGGGAGAGAACTGCATCCCGGCACCCCTGCTCCACGTGCGCGCGCACACACAAACGCGCGCACACACGCGCGCACACACACACCCGCACACACGCACGCGCGCGCGCTCACCCCACCCCGAGTTCACCTAAGCCCTGGCTGGAGACGGGGGCGCCGAAGCCAGGGCTCCAGGGGCTGCCGCCTGGCTGGGGACCCCGGAGACCAGGGCGGGGAGCCCTCCGGCCCCGCTCGCTCCCCGCGGCCATCCCGCCCTCCCGCCCCGAGGCTCGCAGGCAGCCGGGCCCTGCAGCCGTGCCCGCTCGCGCCGCCCGCCCCGCCGGATGCGCTCAGCAAACGCGGCCCCTGTCGGATCCCCGCTAAACTGCACGGCGGCG
Organism: Lasiurus borealis; assembly: GCA_004026805.1. Classification (NCBI taxonomy): domain Eukaryota; kingdom Metazoa; phylum Chordata; class Mammalia; order Chiroptera; family Vespertilionidae; genus Lasiurus; species Lasiurus borealis. Next base: position 4,509 of record PVJN01034149.1, on the reverse strand, counting down.
GCGGCAGCGGCGGCCCGAGGCAGCCGGAGCCCAGGCCGCCCGCGCTGCGCCCCTCCCGGCCGCCCGCGCGCCCCCCGCGCCCCCGCCGGCACCACACGCCCCGGGCGCACGAGCCCCTCCGGCCGGGACGCCGCGCCGCCTCCGCGTTTTCTCGCCAAAGTGGCGGCGGAGGCGCCGAAAAATCGCCTCTGCCGCGAGCACTCCCTCCACACGACCGTCTCCGCAGACAAAACCCCGCGGCCGCAGCCTCCGCGTGGCCCCCCGGCCCCCCACGAGCGGGGTGGTGTCCGCGTCCTCCGCGGGGTGGGCAGGAGGGGACACACGACACACCAGCGGAAAGGGGGGGCACCACTCCCCACCTGTCCCCCCGGAGAGCCCTGCCGGAGTCCCCGCCGAGGAGCTGGGGGTGGGGGAGCGCTCCCTCCCTCCCGGCCCCGCACCCCTTTTCCTTTCCTTCTTACTAACTTGTGGGCGCTTGCGTGTCCCCCTTCCCTGCCCATACCCCCGTCTGCAGGGAGAGATCTATATTTTAAATTATTTGCAAAACTGCAACAGATGGGCGCGTGAGATCTGGCCACTTTCTACCCATCATCATCAAAGAAAAATCCCCCCCCTTTTCCCTTTTTTTTTTTTTTTTTTTTTGCCTAAAATACATCCCGGTCCCGCCTACGACTGTTTTCCCCAATCCTTCCTCTGCACAACATAACGTGGGGAAGCAAACAGAAAGGTCTGTCAGCAAAGCCCTGGCCCCGGTCTTGCGGGCTGCGGGGGGGAAAGGGGAGATCTGTTCCCCCAAACTGCGCTCATCCTCGGCGCCCTGGACCCCCCACGCCCCGGCCTCCAGCCCCCCACGCCTGCCCTCCCCCCTACGCCCCACTCTGATTGGCCTCATTCGCAGCCCAGGCGGCGGCTCGCTCCCTCCATAACCTGTTACTTATTTCTGCCTCGGTGTCGGTCCGGGGCCCCCAGCCGGGCCCCAGGGTTGGGGCTGGGCCGGGCCCGCGGGGGGCGCCGCCTGCGCTCCGGGCGCTGCAGCCCCAGCCCCGGCGGGCGGGCGGGCGGGCGGGCGGGCGGCGGAGCGGACCCCGCATCCCGGCCTGCGCGCCCCCGCCTGGGCCTGGCGGGCTCCGGGGCGCGGGAGGACAGTGAGCTCACAAAATGGCAGGTCTCGGCGGCCCGGGCGCCGGCAACTTTCACACCGTGCGGGCGGCCGCGAACTTTGATTTTTTTTTTTCTTTTTTTTAATGATTATCCACCCCCCTCGCCCGCCCCTCCCCCCGGGCGGCGGATCCCGCAGCGAAGCCGCGCAGGGAGGGAGGGAGGGAGGGAGGGAGCCGGGAGCCCGCATCTCGGCCCCGAGAGATGGGGAAAGTCACTCCATCAGAAGTTTGCGTGGCCCCGGCCCCCCGGCCCCTGGCGACCCCCCAGACCCTGCGAAAGTTTCCCGGGGCCCGGGGCGCGGGGCCGGGCGCGGACGCGGGGGCGGGGGGGCGCCGCGGGGCCCGGGAGCCGGGCGCTGGGTCCATCCCCGGGCGCGCCGGGCGCCGGTGCCGGCGACTCCTTTTCAAAGTAACGGTCGGGGGCGGCGGGCGGGGCCGGCGGTGGCCCGGGCGCGGGTCCCACTTGCCTCCGAAGTTCGCCGGAGCCCTCCGCGCCCAGCTGCCGCCGCGCTCCCGGCTGCCTCCCCCCGTCCCCCCGCTGACAGCCTCTCGCCCACGTCACCGCCACGGATATTTAATTAGAGCGTATTTTTTAATCGAGACGGGGCCGGGAGGCACCGGGCGCAGGCCTCGCCGCGAGGGGGAGGGGAGGGGAGGGGAGGGATGGGGAGGGGAGGGGGCCACGCCAAGAGTCCAAACTCACTTTGCCACCTCCAGTGGCGGGCGCCCCCCCCGCACCGCCATCCCCCCCCCGCGGGCGCCCGGCGCGCCCCCCACCCCGCCCCAACCCCGCCGCGCCCCGCGGTCCCCCCCACCTTTGTTTTCCTTACCTTATATTATCGAGACGCGGGCGTGGGGAGCAAAACTCGGCACGTAAACGGCGCGTTGTAAAGATTGTGTTCAATGAATAATGAAACATGTCCACATGATTGACTTGATCATTTTCTGGGGCTGAGGGGGGGACCGGCGCCCTGCTAGCGCGCCTCTCGCGCCCGCCCGGCGGAGCCCCGCGCGCCGGCCCCGGCCCGGCCCGGCCAGGGCGGGCTGCGTGTCCATCCGCCTCCGCTCCGATCGCCCCGCTCATTGAGACTCCGCACCCAGCCCCGCAGACAGCCCCGGCCCGGCGCGGCCTCCCCCGCTCGGGTAGGTGAAATGCATTGTACCATTAAAAAGGCTCTCCATTGTCGCCCTGGCATAATTCACAGCAACTAGATAGGTCTTGCGGCATTTAGCTTTGATGAGCCAGAGACTGAACCCTTGATATAATAATCTACAAAGAATGGTGTGTGATCGTCCATTTTTTCTCTCTGTCTAGCAACTAAGAAACCATTTAACACGGCGCAGCTTGCTTCTGACCTTGAGCTCATGTAAACACACTTATTAAAATCTATCTATTCTCCGAGAGCGGCGTTCTGATTGTCAGGCTCGTTCCGGAGACATATATCAGCCCCTTCGCTTGTCACTACTTTGCATTCCTGCCTTTGACTAAAGAATTTTTTATCCAGCCGAGAGCGAGGGAGAGAGGAGAGAGGGAGAGAGAGAGAGGAGAGAGAGGAGAGAGAGAGAGAGATTGCCAGGGAGGGAGAGGCGAGCCGGGGAAGGGAGAGAGCGGAAAAAAGCGTCATGCTTACCTGCTCCCGAAACTATTTAAAGTCTGCTTCTTTTCTGGGGGGGACCGCAACTCCCGGGTGCATCTCGGCGGACTGCGGGTCGCGGAGCAGCGGTCCCAGCCCCGGCGTTTAAGGGAGTCATCACCGATCAAATGACGTTGATCCGCGCTGTAACCTTGTGGCGTATTTAGTGTAAATAAGGCACTTATGTTGCCAATCGCGGCGATACAAACAGGGAGAGGTCCGCAGCCCGGCCTCCCGCGCCTGCCATTAGAGGCGACTTTATTTGCCGACGCTGTTTAGGAGATCATGATCATTCTAAAACAATGCCGGTGCCAAATGATTATGAAAATATGATTTTAATTAATCACGTAGTAGGCAAGGAAATTAGCATACGGTAATTAAACTTGGAGGAAAAAAAAAAAACGTCATGCAGGCCCTCTGCCTTATGGGTCCGGAATCGTCTTGGCGGGGTGGGCTCCAGGACCCAGTCGCCCCACAAAATAACTTTTTAAAGGCAACTTTTGGACACGGCCGGGTCCCCGCTTGGGCAAATCCGGGGAGGCAGGGGAGCAAGGTGGAGACGCGAGAGCGGCGGTGCCTGGGGTTGGGTTTCTGTGGAGAGAGGAAGAGGGAAAGAAGGGGAGAAAGCTGAATAATGCAATTATGCATTCTCTGTCCTGGGGTTGACAAAAGCTGGTGCCTCAAAAGCCTCTTTGTTATGGGATTATATAATGATCCTGGTGTCGTTATGGGGGAGAAAGGATTCAGTAATAATAATAAAAGAAGTATCCAGACACACCAATGAGGAGCTTGTTTTAAAGAAAAGACTCGCATGTGACATTGAGGAATGTTAATAGCAGAAAGACAGGATCCAAAAGAGTTGACAAAGAAAGAGGGGGGGAGGGAGAGAGGGAGGGAGGGAGGGGGGAGGGGGTGGGGGAAAGGCCTGCGTTAAGCATGATTACGAAGCGATGGAGAGAGATTGATTATTCAAACACCAAGCCACAGGGACCTTAGCACATTGATCCAGGTAGGATTTGGTCCAGCCTGCCCCAACTGAGTTCCATGAGACGACTGAGCGGGGGCGGGGGGAAGCCAGGGTCCCACCACCCATGGAAAGCAAAGACGCAGAAAAGGCAGCCACCGCCGCCCATCACCACCCCTCCTCAGGAAGGAGCCCCCCGTGGCAAGCACCTGTCCCAGAGGGAGGCCAGGTGCCCCAGCTTCCAGCGAGGGAGGCACCTCGGAGCGGGGGGCTGGGGCTGGGGCACCGGTCTTGGCTCCTCCCCGTGAGTGACCGCTTTCCAAGTGCACCTGAGATGGGCACCAGAACCTGCTCACCACTGCCCACCCCCCTCAGACTCTGTCCTGAGAACCCAGCAAGCTCTCCCAACATCTCTCTCTCTCTCTCTCTCTCTCTTTTCTCTCTCTCTCTCTCTCTCTCTTCTCTCTCTCTCTCTCTCTCTCTCTCTCTCTCTCTCTCTCATCTCTATCTCCATCTCTATCTCCCCTCCTCTCTCTCATTCCTAGCTTTCAGCTTTTGGGGAGCAGGAAGAGGATGGGTTTGGCTAACAAGCTAGTTCTATGAGAATCTGAAAGTCCATTCAGATCTCTGTTTTGGTGCTTCTACATCCCCTCCCCACCCCAAAAAAAGTTTAGGCATTCAGTCCACATTTCCCCATCGGATGTGTCTGAAATTCTCTTCCAACAAATTCCCAAATACAAGGGTTTTTTTT
>PVJN01034148.1:0-22881 GCA_004026805.1 Lasiurus borealis | reverse complement strand
CCTCCACATAGCTCCCCTCCACCTGGTTCCCACCCCATCCTCTGCTCTTACCACCCCTGCACTGTCCTCATCCATAGGTGCACGATTTTTGTCAAGTCTCTTCCCACACCCCCCACACTCCTTCCACCTGAGAATTGTCAGTCCACTCCCTTTCTATGCCCCTGATTCTATTATATTCACCAGTTTATTCTGTTCATCATATTTTTTATTCATTTGATTTTTAGATTCACTTGTTGGTAGATATGTATTTGTTGTTCATAATTTTTATTTTTACCTTTTCTTCCTCTTCTTAAAGAATACCTTTCAGCATTTCATATAATACTGGTTTGGCAGTGATGAACTCCTTTAGCTTTTTCTTATCTGTGAAGCTCTTTTATCTGACTTTCAATTTTGAATGACAGCTTTGCTAGGTAAAATAATCTTGGTTGTAGGTTCTTGCCACTCCCATCTGGCCTGCATTGTTTCTGTTGAAAAACCAGCTGACAATCATATGGGTGCTCCCCTGTAGGTAACTAACTGTTTTTCTCTTGCTGCTTTTAATATTCTCTCTCTGTCTTTGCCCTTGTTGGCATTTTAATTATGATGTGTCTTGGTGTGATCCTCTTTGGATTCCTTTTGTTTGGGGTTCTTTATGCTTCCTGGACCTGTAAGTCTATTTCTTTCACCAGATGGGGGAAGTTTTCAGTCATTATTTCTTTAAATAGGTTTCAGTATCTTGCTCTCTCTCTTTTTTTCTGGCACCTCCATAATTCGGATGTTGGTATACTTGAAGTTGTCCCAGAAGCTCCTTACACTATCTTCATATTTTTGGATTCTTTCTTCTTTTTTCTTTTCCAGTTGGGTGTTTTTTGCTTCTTCATATTTCAAATCTTTGATTTCATCCTTGGGATCCTCTATTCTGCTGTTGGGTCTCTGTATATTATTCTTTATTTTAGTCAGTGTATGCTTAATTTTTAATTGGTCCTTTTTCATATCCTCAAGGGTCTCACTAAACTTATTGGCAGCTTCTAGAAAATTCTTCAAAAACCTTGTAACCTTTTGCACTCTATATCCAGTAGTTTGTTTTCCTCCATTTCTGTCATTTGTGGTTTGTTTCTTTGTCTCCATATTTTGGCTGCTTCCCTGTGTTGATAAAGTGTCTTTGTGTGCTAGGTGTTCTATAGGGCCCAATGGCTCAGCCTCCCCAGTTACCTGAAGTGGATACTATTGGTGCACCACTTTGTGGGCTGTGTACACAGTCTTGTTATAGTTAAGCCTTGATTGTTGTTGATATCACTGGGAGTAATTGACCTCCAGGCCAATTGGCTGTGGGGATCAGTTGTGTTTACGCTGGGAGAACTTCTGTGCTGGAGACACTGTTATGGGGTAAGACTTGCTTCAGTGGGGCTTTGGTGCTCACTGAATCTGCCCCCTGAGTGTGTCCCTTATGGATCTGAGGGATTGTAATCTGGATGGTCCCACTCTGACCACTGGGTGTACTGGCTCTTGGATCTCTAAGGAGGAGCTAATTTAGCCTCTGCCTGAGGCCACCCAGCAGGAGCCATGGAGAAATCTGCAGATTTCTCTTCTTGGTTTGGGGTTTGGTGGTGCCCAGATGAGGCCCAGCTGTGAAGCAATGCAAGCTGCTGTGGGGCCGTGGGCCTTCTTTTGGATGTTCTGGGTCTCTCTGACCCAGCTGCAGTTTGTTAGGTAATTTTAGATTGCAAAGGGCCAGGCTATTCATATGCAAAAGCTTCTGCACACAGCTTGGGTAGGGCAGGGTCTCAGGGAATCCATAGGTTGGAGCAAAGAACAATGACTGATCCTCACCCTTGTCCTAAAAGGCTCCCGGGTCTCAGTGTCTCTCAGTAATCCCTGCAAGCAACTCTGAGAGAAAGCCACCTTCAAGTTTTCCCCAATGCCAGACAGTCCAGTTTTTCCCTGAATGAGTTTGGGTCCCCAGAATCTCTCCCGGAACTGGAGTTCAGAGCAGTTGGGAGCATGTGTCTCCCTCCTGGTTGAAAAAGACAACCACGTCCTCAGTTGCCAGCCCTTTCCACGTGCGCAACTCTGTACCTCTGCACTTCACTTCCACAGCTCTTCTGAGTCTCAGTGTGTTTTTCTCTTTCCTTCTAGTTGTAGAATTCCCACTCAGCCAACCTTCCTGTGGTTCTGGATGATGTCCATTTTGTCTTTTAGTTGTAGTTTTGAAGTGGTTGTGCGAGGCAGCAATTTCAGGTGTTTACCTATGCTGCCATCTTGGTTTCTCTGACTGAGTGATTTATTTCAAGGAATTGGCTCACAGAATTGTAGGGGCTGGCAAATCCAAAATCTGTAGAGCAGGCCAGCAGGCTGGAGACTCAGGCAAAGAGTTGAGACGCAGTCTTGAGACAGAATGTCTTCTCTGAGAAACCTCAGTTTTTGCTCCTAATGCTTTCAATTGACTAGATGAGGCCCCAGCCCAGATTATTGAGAGTAATCTCCTTTACTTAAAGTCAACTATCTATAAATGCTAACCACATCTATAAATATCTTCCCAGCAACATCTAGACTCACGTTTGACTAAATAACTGGGGACAATAGCCTAGCCATTCATTTGATACATGAAACTGACCTTCACATCCTCCTCCTCCAAAGGACTCCGAAAGGCCAGAGTTTCTGAAAAGGTGTTCCGGTTCTAGCCACAGCAATCAGGTAAGTGTCTACTCTGTAGTAGGCTTGGCTTTAGGCATTTATAAAATACTACTTTCATGGCAAAATCTGTATGGTAAATGTAATTTACAGCCACAAATAACATTATATTTAAGACAACCGGTTCACAGGTTTATAGATGCTTACATTCTTTCTAAAAGCAAAATCTGAACCATGGTGTGTTTTGTTCATTCATGATATCAAGCATGAGATTCAGCCCGTGGCAAATAGCTCATTATCTTTTAGCAATACCGCCGATCACTATCTGGAGGTGTCATTAACCTCCTTTCTCCTTAGAGGAGAATTTAATACAAGGCAGCTCTGTCTCTCTTGCCATTCAATAGAGCACTTAATTATCAAAGGATCAAAAGCATCCTCAGGATGTTGCTGTGCAGTGTGGACTCAGAGGGGATTATGAAGGACAATTTAAGTGTAATTTCCTGAAAGAAAGACTGTCAACAACAACAAATATGAGAGCGCAGGAAATGACGGCTTCAGAAATATAACATCTCTATTCCCCTATTTCTATCAGAAAAACTACCAAATAACCTAGAAAAGGAAAGGCACCCAAACAAAGCAAGAGTGTCTCTTAGGCACACAGACTGAGCATTAGAGAGTGTCACCAAAGGTGCTTCCTGGAAAATGTCACATACTAATACCAACCTTTCACATCTCAGTTCAGGTCACGCATCCAAAAAACTGGCATAGAGGGTGAAACACACAACAGTGAGCTTCTCCAAACTCCTGCAACTGAACGAGGTTTAAAATTCCTCACTCCCTAATCATATTCCTTCCACTGGGACCTCATCTAATCAATTACATTTTTATTATAGCTTCTTTAGAGATTTGTTTTAAATGGAAATGACATAATATGCCAGCAAATTGTCCTTCATAGCTTTCCTTCCAAAACAAACCAGTTCACCTTCACATAAAAGCTGGATGGGTGTGTGCAGCGGCTAAAACAATACAGAAAGCTATTTAGCAAGAGTCACGGGAAAGGAATCCCGGGGCCGCGTTTCTCGTTCATATTCTCCATCTCCAACCTGCATATGTGATTAGAAGATGTCACTCAATTACTTTTCAATTTTTTATGCCAGCCGCATTCATCACAAAGTTTCAGAAATGTTCCGGGAAGGATAATTTATTACATAGATGTTGAATTTGCCATTAGAAACCGACAAGTATCCAGCAGCACAATCTATTCTCGCTCCGAGATTACTTATTTCAAGATACTGTGGTTTTGATAAGTGCACCGTGTTTGGGTATTTCGTGTCTCATGCAGAATATACTAGTAGTAATTCCTTCTTAATAAATGCTTTTATTACTAGGTCTATCAAGTGGAGGGGGGCGGGAGTGGGTTGTATGAGTAAAAGGGATAAAGAGGATTATATTTATTACATAAATATTTTATGATACCTATTTTCCATTTCTTTCCCTGACACTTTATTATCACCGACTCTTATTAATTCCATACTTGATGCAAATTAAATGCAAGATGGGGATGCGTGTGGTTGCCTGGCCTTGAGGGCACAGAATCTCTGCGGGAGATTACAATTACTTAACTTCTCCTAGGATTAATTTGCCTCACCACCGCCCCGGAGCTGTCCAAGAAAGAGGTCATTTGGAAACATAGCGGCAGGCTTCCCAAGTGATAACTCAAAGCCTCCTACGTAGGCAGTTTGTGGGAACGCAGAGTTCACGGGGACACATTTCAGAGGCGCTGGGGAGACCGAATACAGTCAGAGTCTCCACTGTTCCGAGGCTGGTGCTCCTGCCTGGGGACTTCATTACTTGCTGGCACTTCTGTGTGCGGCTCGCACCATGGTTACCACTTGTTAGCGACTTCATGAGATGCAGCTGCTGCCGCTGAAACAAGTGCCGCCTCCTAGGGGACTTGTGCAGGCTCCGGCCAGCTGTGTCAGCCTCACAAAACTGGTCGCACCGTCGTGACTTCTCCAGGTGTCTCCCACAAGGAAAAAGATAAGACGAGGTAGAAACGCTTAAGTAAACGGGGTCTGGCTGGGAGCGGTGAAGGTGACACAGGCACACAGGAAAGGACACTGGAGAGAAAGGGAACTAGACCGGATGTCGAAGAGGCTTAGGAAGCTAAAGAATGTGGAGATGCTCTATATAGTGCATGGGTGGGGTCCGGCCAGCCTGGCCAGGGGGAGGGACATGGGTGGTTGGCTGGCCTGCCTGCTGGTGGAACTCCTGATCAAGGAAACAATTTGCATATTGGCCTTTTATTATGTAGGATATACACTGAGTGGCCAGATTATTGTGCGTTCAGAGATCATAATAATCTGGCCACTCAGTGTATTCTGCAGGCAAGAGTTTCTTAAGTGGTTTATAAACCCCCTCTTATTTATCTGTTTGTTTGCATTAAAATTTGTTTTACCGATTTTTAGAGAGAGAGAGAGGGAGAGAGAGAGTGAAAGACGGAAGGAGAGGGAGAGAAACTTCAATGAAAGAAGCACCAATTGGCTGCCTGGTGCACGCCCCCTACTGGGGATGAAGACTGTAACTGGGCACTTGAAACAAATCAATCAAACCAGTGACCTCTCCAAACCAATCAGGGCTATGAACCCCCTTTTAAAGGAAAGAATTAACCTTGAACCCTAGTGTTAAATCATTAGGTATAGATACATACGCACACATACATACATATATATGCATATATATTTTACGTGTGTGTGTGTGTGTGTGTGTGTGTGTGTGTGTGTAAAATCTTCCACTCATGTAACGTGTCCTTTATGTTTGGCCGAAGCTCCTGGTATGTACCATCTTCATTCTGGGGTCCAGGATGAAGGAGCAGCTTCTTTCTGGGACACTGCTAGGCTCAGGCCAGAAAGGAGAAAGGGAGAGGGTCAAACATGCAGTGGCTCTGAGAACTTCCCCTGGAGAGAACCCCATATTCCATCCACTCTTATTTTACTTGGCAAATCCAGTGGCACAGCCAAAGTTAAGGTCAGGAGAGTAGGAAGTATACTTTTCCTCAAGAAGGGGCCCAGGAGGGAGAGACAGGACATACTTTTGAAAAAATAACAGCATGTATACCAGATGTACCGGTTAGTAATAGTGGATTATGTAATCAACGAAAACATCATGATTTCAAGAGAAACATCAAAAGTGCTTTATTCAAAGTAATGTCCATCGCTAGTTACACATTTCCTCCATCTTTCAGGTAATTTGTGGATACCATCCCAATAGAACTTTTCTTGTTTTGAGGCAAACCATTCAGAGACCCAATTAGCCACTTCTTCGCACATTTTGAAGTGCTGCCCAGAGAGTGTGTGTGCCATCCATCAGAATAAGTGGTAATCTGAAGGAGCAAGGTCTGGCAAATACTTCCCAGATAAGATTTTTTTAATGTGTCTTAACTGGTTTTGAAGTGTGTGGTAATGCATCATCATGAAGCAAAATTACGTTGCCGTGTCTTCTGGAACATACTGGTCATTTCACGATCGAAGTGTGGTTAAAATTGATTATTTGTTGTCAGTAATGATAAGTATTAATGGTTTCACCTGGTTTTAGAAGCTCATAATACACCACACCTTCCTGATATCACCAAACGCAGAGCACTATCTTCTTTCCAAAGGGATTTGGTCTTGCAGTCGATGTTGATGGTTGACCTGGATCAACCCATGATTTTGTGCATTTGGGATTCTCAAAATAAATCCACTTGTCATCAACAGTCACAATTTGATGCAAAAAAACTTTCTTCCATGCTGTTGAAGCAACATTTTACTGATGACTTTTCGGTTTCCCATTTGTCTTTTGTTCAGTTGATGTCGAACCAATTTTCCTTCCTTTAAAATCTTTCCCATTGCTTGTAAATGACCAGAAATTGTTTGCTGAGCAACATTTAATCTTTATATAAGTTGTTTTTGAGTTTGACATGCATCTTCATCCAATAATGCTTATAATTGTTGTTCTTCAAACTTTTTCAGTTGACCTGGACGTCTTTGTCTTTCACATCGAAATCATCACTTTTAAGGCATTTAAACCAGTGTTCACAAGTATCTTGAGATGGAGCATGTTTACCATAAGCTTCCCAAAGTATTCAGCAGCACTTTTCTTCAAAATGAATTAAAACTTCCCACAAATATTCTCTTTTTTTGGCAAAAAATTCGACATTTTTAAGTGTAAAAATATCTATGATATTAATGCCTTCAGCAAATTTGACATATGAAGTCTTGAAGCTTGTTGTCAATACAACAAAATAGCACACATATTAAATCGCATATATATCAATATATAGGTAACTCCATCTATTGAAAAAACTCCGCGTTATTAACCAGTACACCTCGTTTGTGAAGTAGAAAACTAAGCTTAAACTTTTTTGCTTACAGATTTTATGTGTATCTAAAACCACAATTAATATATAGGAAATGTATAAAACCAATAAAGTTCAAATTAATATTTATTTATTTATTTGTTTGTTTATTTATTTATTTATTTATTGTGTTAGGTGTTTCTCTACAACTAAAACACCACTCACAGTGAAAAACTTGTTAGAGGGCGAAGGTTCTTTTTTGGTTTGGTTTTGTTGTTGCTGCTGCTGTTTGTGACTTAGTTGTGCCAGCCTGGCCTGTGATGTACTTGGTATCCAAATTCTCCCCACTATTTTCCCTGTAGGGAGTCATTGTACTGAAAATCTGCCTTCAAACAGTTTGCTGTCACAGCATTTGGCCTTGACCTAAATCAAACTCATCGTTGCTAATTAAGTCTACTTCTGCTCATTTTTCATTAACTCATGACACTTGAAGTCATACAACTTGGTGCCAACAAGATTAAATGATATCTGTAACCCAGAGAGTGAAATTAAACAGCCATTTAGATGACCCATAATATAATCATTTTTAAAAGAATTTTTCCCCATTAACATTGAAACACAAAATTCAAGGAAACTTCTAAACAACCTAAACATAACCTCCCTACTCCTTTGGAATGTCACCCACAGGGGATGAGGACAATGATGCAGGTGAAAGGTAGCCATTGAAGAATTGGATGCCATCAACATTCAATATTATTTTTGAGAAAAATCACGCTTAAGGAACCAATGGGCACCAATTTGGAGGCATGAAAATAGGTTGAGTAAGGCAAAATGAAGGCCTGAACATAAAAGGTGGCATGAATACAATGAAATGGCAAAAACTAAACGTTTAACACATTAACTTGAAATATGGAGGAGAAAACTTGGTAGAAGCAGGGAGAGTTGAAGGCAGAGAACAGCTAGTCTGATTTCAGGAACCTCAAACTTGCACGTCAGTCTCCCCAAACAAGGGAAACTCACCACTAATAAATATCTGGGTAGATGATTCGTCACAAAAGCTGGAAAGAACACTGAACAGAATCAGAAGGTCTGAGTTCCAGTCCTAGTTTTGCCACTCTGTCATGATGTCTCTTTGGGGCAATGACAACTTGAGTTTAAAAGGAGACAATTCCTAAGTAGTTTCCTGCCTATTTCATAATCGTTTTAGTCACCAAGACAAGATGAGATACTTGAAAGCAGTTTTAAATGCAGTTCAGCAGATACTTATTAGGTGTCTAGTATATTAGGGAGAAACTTGGTCATTTGTAAAGTGCTATAGAAATGTTATCATTTGAGGGGTGATGTTAAGTTTTCTCCCTTGTTCTTTCTTTTCCTGGAGGCTGGGAAACCCAGTAATAATGTAAATGGATAGAAAGTGTTGTGTGGAATTCAAGTCTGAGCAGAAACCAGATTCTCAGACATCACAATAAGTTACAGAATATAAGGAGAGAAGAACTTTTATATGCAAGCAAAAGTCTGCCCTTTGCTGTTCTCCAGGCTCCTTGTGGCCCTATAAAGCCTCAGAGAGAATGACAACCCAGGACAGAGGCTGTGGCAGAGGGGGATAAAGAAACAGACTGACATACCTCGATGTGGGGTTGAGAGGATAAGAAGAGATAAGCCAAGAACTTATATACTTATATGCAGCCAGTGGACAGGGCAATAGAGTAGTGAAGACCTGGGGGGAAGAGGGACAAAAGAGGGGGAAGATGGGAAATATCTATAATACCATCAATAAAATATATATATTTACAAAGAAAGGAAGGAAGGAAGGAAGGAAGGAAGGAAGGAAGGAAGGAAGGAAGGAAGGAAGGAAGAAACTTCCAAGGAAGAGAAATGCCACAAGCCCTGAGGATTGAAGTGAGGAGAAAGAAAAGAAGTGAGGCAAAGGGTCACAGTGACCCTGGCTAGCTCAGCTCAGTGGTTGGAGCTTGGCCCATACACAGAGGGTCACAGATCTGATTCCCGGTCAAGGGTATATACCTGGATTACAGGTTCGATCCAAGCCTAGGTCAGGGCAGCTGCAGGAGGCAACCAATCAATGTGTCTCTCTCACATTGATGTTTCCTCTCTCTTTTCCCTCCCCCTTTCTAAAAAAAAAAATAATGGAAAAAATCCTTGGGTGAGGATTAACAACAACAACAACAAAGAGTTAAAGTGGCTGCTGCCCAGTACTGAAGGGAACAGCCACCTGAAGCATCTGGCGAGTCTATGAGCAAGGTCCCTGTCCTGTGGGCAACACATATAGGCACGAGAGAAAAAGGATTCTTTGCACTGATTAGCAAAAAAAAAAAATTGCTTCAAGTTCTTTGGGGGCCTGTGTATGCGTTTACTCAGCTGAGGGAAGGCTTAGTCCATTCCCTTTACACCTCCTCATCCCTGGATTTTAACAGTACAAAAGATCAAGAAGTAGGTAAATCATGTGGGATCAATCACTGGTTGACCAATGAAGCATTCTTTGGACCCTACTCTTCTCTCCCTCCCACCAAGACAAGGAACATAGTGTCCATCCTAAGCTATTATTTCAAACCCAGCCCTCTGCCATGGTGTGGTAGACTATCTTCCAGGAAAGTTCAGAAATCCTTTAACATTGACATAAGCAAAGAACAAAGAACTTCTTGTGGGAATGCTGGTCTTAGAACAGCATTATGATTTGTCAGTATTCGATGAGTTATTCCTCTATATTTTAACTCCTGACTTTTCTGAAGTTTTCTGAGGCTTTTAAACTAAAAGTAAAATGTGGGTCCTTGGCTATTAAGCCTTGTTAAAGGAAGTATTAAAAGGAACTGTGGTTAAGCTACTGGTCTTCCATCTCACAGAGGGCAATTCAGCTGCATACAAGGACACATTGTGAACCTAAAGTAAATCAGATTCAGCAAATTCTAAAGGTGGATTTGAAATCTGCAATTGTAGCCAGGGAACTGAAATACTGGAGGATATTGATGCAGACTCAGAAATCATAATATTTATCAAAAAGAAACTTATGCCACCTTACTCTTTCCGTCCAAAAGATCATATAATATTATTCTTGAGCTAGAGAGAACGTTGTTCAATATCAGAAGTAAAACACTACTATGGTTATACTACTCTGCAGAAGTTGGTTAAATATTATTATAACTACATTGTTCTCTTGGAATGTTAAGACCATTCTTCCTTTTTTTAGATAGGCAACTTAAAGGTCTCTCTCCTTCATCTACATCTTCCAACGCCTCAAGACACTTCTCCAAATTGCCTAGGTCCCTGCCCTGATGGTGTGGTTCAATTCGTTGAATGTTGTCTCAAAGGTTGCTGGTTTGATTCCCAGTCAGGGCACAGGCTCCATCCCTGCTAGGGGGCATGCCAGAGGCAGCTGATCAATGTTTCTCTCTCACATTGATGTTTCTCTCTCTCTCCCTCTCCCTTCCTCTCTCTCTCCCAAAATATATTTAAAATCTTTTTTAAAAATTAAAAAACAAATAAATTGCCTGGGTCCCAATTTCTCACTCTAGAAACCTGAAAGAGCAAAGCTTCTGATTACTACCTCTAATGGTCCATGCAAACTTGTGATCTCTCAAAGGCTTGGCATCCCTATGAGGCAAGAAAAAGGCAAATAGTTATTATCCCTTCTCTAAAAGAGAAAACTGAATGCAGAGAAGTTGAGTGTGTTGCCAAAAATAACTGAGCAGTTATTGAATGAGATGTGAGCAGATCTAGTTGTTATGGTTCCCAGACTGGTATTTTATCTACTGGAATAAATCACATCTCCAGTACAGAACTATATTTTAAAAGATCAGATGCTACCACACTGAATAGTGGTAATTATCAATCTTAAAGTTTGAGAATTTTAAACAAACAAAAAATATTTTGGATTTTGAAAGAGTTATAAAAAAATATCTAAGAGAATCTAATAAATTTAACCAGTGTGGAGCGGTGGACTAAGTAATGTGGCTCTCACTGTAATGTGCATGTATATTTCACATCCTGCTAATGTGTCCCCTGAAAAATTTTATGGATATAATTTTTAAATTGTATAAATCATGTTATATTTCAAATACCCAAGGGTAACTCACTATTGAAGGAAGGAAGCCTGTATAAATCTTTCATATATGTGTACCCTTTTGGATAATGTAAATAATCACTCTCTGGGGGTTTTATAGTCTCTGATTCAGTACTTTTGTGTTTCCTGATAGCAGAGCTTGCCCAAAGTTTAAATTAATAGGAAAATATTATTTTGTAACAATTCACTTTTGACAGATGTATGAAGAGTTGCATATATTCATGAAAGGTTTTTATTTGTCCTGCAGGCAGTGATAGAAGAGTAGCAATTGATACTAATGCAAAGTTCTTTTTTCTCCTAAGTAAAATCTCGTAAACATATTTTTAGACTATGCCCATCTGCTCTCATGGCCTTAAACTGTTAGACACGTTTTACACATGGGTTGGCTCTGAGAGAGTTATCTTTTTCACAGATAACTGTCTAATTGGTAGCAGCTGTTAATCAGGCACATTGTCACAAATCTCGTAGTGCAGCATTCATCCTAAGGTTTGTGGTGTTTTACATTTTGAAGGGAAGCCATATGCCTTAGGCAGCATGGAATGAAATAGATTTCAAGTAATTATATTGAGTACATGTAATTTGGCCTGAAGTATCTGATTTGAATGTTTATGTTGATCAAACTTCCTGGGAAACTGTCAGGCTGTATTAACACTTTGTGCCATTCACACACAGCCTAAGAGGAAATGTCCCTTTTGTGCTCTGGGTAGAGGGCCCGGGAACAGAGGGTGGAAGGGTAGCATGCTGACAGTGAAAGCTTTGGCTTCAGCAGACTGAGACTTGAACCCATGTTCTATCATTAATTCTTAAAATTACCCAGCCATTTTTAGTGTCTGGATACACATAACTCTGTGCTAGAAGCTAGGGTGCCACGGTGTGTAAGGCACAGTCCTGGCCTAAGGCTCCCCTCTATTGGGGGATGTTTCAATCACCAGGACACAGCAAGACCTGGCTAATGCTCCAAGACACCCAGATCCATAGGACCCTATGCCTTCCTTCCAAATATTTTACCCTGAAATCTCTGAGAACAGGTTGAAACTACCTCTCAACTTCACGGAGCCAAGATACATACACTTTGGGTACAGTGTCCACCTTCCAAGAGGGGACTGTCAGAATTGAACCCTTTCATGTTTCTCATCCCTGCTCTTAACAGTCAACTCCCAAAGGCTGAGCTTCCTGCTTCTTTAATCTAGTCTCTAGACCCTACCATCACCAAAATACTCTGTCTTCTCTTATCCTCAAATTGATAACCTAACTTCTTCCTCCCTTGTGCTCCCTGAGTCTCCACTCTACTATTAGACTGCTTCCTAACCCCTCTAGGGTTTCTTCCATTTCCATTAACTAAAAGTTGGCTTTCCTCAGGGAGACCCACTTCCACATAGTTCCCTCAGATTAGTTCTTTATTCTCTTAGACATCAAGCATCTAGGTTGGTGCTATGCTTTTGGTTTCCAATGCCATGTTTCACCTTAAACCCCTGTGGCAGACTGCATTTTCAAAAGACAATACTTCCCACTCCTGCAATGGGACCTTGCTCATAGACAGACACCCCATCATCTTCAGCAAATGTACCTGCATCTGTATCATCTTCTTTCTTTTTGGTGAAGGAGGCATTCCTCTTTCTAAGGACAACCCTTCTCCTATGCTAAAGTCCATCCTTATATAAATTCTCTTCTCATATCTGCATTTTGGCTTTCCCCTCTAAAGGATCTTTTGAAATACTGATATTTAAACATTGTTATATTTTTTCAATTAAAAAAAAAGTTATTTGATTGCCCTGTCTTGTAGCTAGCCTCCCATCATAGTCATGTTTGTCAACAGTAGTTTGTCCTTGCCTTTTCCATTTTTTTTCTTCCTTCCCACTCTTCAGCCTGTTCCATTTGGTTTTTGTCCTGCCACTGCACCAAAATAGCATGTTGTGAGGTAAACACAGACCTACACAGTAATCATTTTAGCAGGTGGGCTTTAGTCTTTGTTATAAATAGTGCCAGAGCTAAAGATAGAGTTTTACAAGTTTAAAAAAAAGTGAGACTAAGGGTCATTCAAGAAGAATACTGAATATCATGAATGAGAAAGAGAACACCGGTCCCCAATTGGCACAAACACTCAGATTCAGAGGAGCTCTACATGCCACATGGAAAGGTCAGATTTCGCCTGGGATAAGGAGAGAGAGAATTCCATAACCAGACACCCAGAGAAGAGAGACCATGGGCAGACAAAGAAACAGTCCACATATAAAAGAAAAGCAGGCAACACCAGAAAAGGAAATAAATGAAATGGAGGCAAGCAACCTGCCAGAGAAATAATTCAGAGAAATGGTCATAAGGTGGCTGAAAAGAATGGAAGACAAATTCAACAATATGAGTAAGAACCAAGAGAAAATGAAGAAGAACCAAGAAGAAATAAAAAATGATAGCACTGCTGTGAAGAACTCAATAGAAAGCATCAAAAGTAGACTAGAAGAGGCAGAGGATCACATCAGTGAGCTAGAAGACAAGGTTGGATAAAATACTCAAGTAGAGCAGCTTTTAGAAAAGATAATTAAAAAGCAGGAGGAGAGCCTAGGGGAATTTTGGGACAACAAAAAACAAAACAACATCCGCATAAGGAGAGGAAACAGCAATGAATAGAAAACCTGTTTGAAGAAATAATGACAGAAAACTTCCCTGATATAGGAAAGAAAAACCCACACACATTTAAGAAGCTCACAGAGTCCCAAGCAAAATGAATACCAAAAGACCGACACTAAGACACATTATAATTAAAATGGCAAATACCAATGATAAAGTAAGAATCTTAAAAGCAGCCAGAGAGAGACAGAAAGTTGCCTACAAAAGAAACCCCATCAGATTAGCAACTGATTTCTCAACAGAAACTCATCAGGCCAAAAGGGAATGGAAGGAAATATACAAAGTCATGCAAAGGAAGGGTCTGAATCCAAGAATAATGTACCCAGAAAGGCTATCAATCATACTGAAGGTGAAATCAGGAGCTTCACAGACAAAAAAGGACTAAGGGAATTTATAACCACCAAACCAGCAATGCAAGACATGCTAAAGGGTCTGCTGAAAAAAAAAGAAAAAGAAATAAGAAACGAAGAAGAAACACAGAGGTAAAGAATAAAAATGCAACAAATAAGTACCTATCAATAATAACTTTAAATGTAAATGGATTAAATGCTCCAATCAAAATACATAGGGTAACAGATTCGATAAGAAAAAATGGAACTCCCATTTGATCCAGTAATCCCACTCTGAGGAATATACCCTAAGAAACTAGAAACACCAATCAGAAAGGATATATTCACCCCTATGTTCATAGTAGCACAATTTACAATAGCTAAGATTTGGAAACAGCCTAGGTGACCATTAGCAGATGACTGGATCAGAAAACTATGATACACCTACACAATGGAATACTATGCTGTCATAAAGAAGAAGGAATTCTTACCATTTGCAGCAACCTGGATGGAAATGGAGACCATTATGCTAAGTGAAATAAGCTAGTCAATGAAAGAAAAAATACCACATGATCTCACTCATTTATGGATAATAAAGAACATTAAAACTGATTAACAAAAAGATAGATACAGAGGCAGTAAAGCATCAAACAGACTGTCAAATTATAGTGGGAAGGTTGGGGAGTGGTGGGGTAGATAAAATATCAACTGAAGGACTTGAATGCATACATATACGCATAACCAATGAACACAAGACACTGGGGAGTTGGGGTCTGCATGAGAGTGGGGGCAGGGGCAATGGGAATATATGCACACAGGTAATACATTAATTAAAAAAAATTTTAAAGAGAGAGAGAGAGAATACCAAGAAAAGAACCTCAAAGAATGCTAAGACATAAGGGGATTAAGAGAAAGAAGTGTAAAGAAGACTGAAAAGGCACAGTTATGAGATAAGAAAAGGATCAATAGAGATAAACAGAAAATCAAGAGAGACAAGAATTCCAGGTGGACAATAATGCCATATATTTCATGTGGTGTTCAATGTCTGACTGAAAGTGTCCATTGAATTTAGGAATTGGAAGATTTATGGTGGCCTAAGCACCAGAAAATAGTGGAGCAAAAGCCTATTAAAGAGAGTGGGAATGGAAACCCTCTTTTAAGAAGCTTATGAATAAAAGAGAAGAGTGACTTCTAATTCTCTAATCAGCAACTCTAATTCTCTCTGCACCCTTTTCCCATTTACTGAAACAGAGATAGTATCTTGCAGAGTTGTTGTGAGGACTAAATTAGATGAAGGGTAGAAGGTATAGGCATGTGACACATGGTCTGTAAATGATGGCCATTATTATTAAAAACTGAACATGCGTACATTTCTCAACTGACAGAAAGAAACAAAAGGGAATAAAGATAATGGATATGAGAAAAACGATTTAAAACATGTTCTGTGACCAGACTAAACAAGTTCAAGTATCAAGATGGAAAAGTTGGCCTTGATCAAAAAGAAGGAAAGTTCATGGTCCCAGACCAGAGAGAAGTGGGAAGGGACAAGTGTTAATATAGAAGGCTGCCTTCAAAGAGAAAGGAGCAGAATCCATGACTGAAAACCTTGTTTTATCAGAGAAGTATGAGGAGAAATTGTTTTCTGATAATAAATGTGCTGGGTCAAGAAAAGGGAGGTGGGTGGTATAGAATAGTCGCCAAAAGGAACAGGACTCAATGTGGACCAAAGACAATTTAATCAGATGAGCACTGCTGAGGGCCTTAGTGAAACTGAAAACTATAGGTGTGCAATGGCTTCCACCTGCCTGGCTGTGTGCTTTGCTCTCATTGGCTTGAGATGAACCATAAATTGTCCACCTCCCATCATAAAAACATAAGCTCCCTGAGAATGGGATCTCCGGTGATCTTGTTTACCACTACATCTAGCTATTGGTGCACAGTAGGTACTCAATAAATATCTGGTAAAAGAACAAATAAATTAATGGAATAGAAATACAAAATGAAAATAATAAAAGTCACGTAAGTTGTGTGGATGTGTAGAATGGAAGAATTTAAGATGGGAAGGAATTGAAGGAACAAATAAGAGAATTATGGGAATTGTATAAGTGATTGAGACCTGAGACTGGGAATGAAAACTGCTAAACTGAGACAGACAGAATGGAAATATGCAAAGCCAGAGAAGTTTGAGTCAAAAAAAAAAAATTCAGTGGATAAGAGATCTGATTGGCTTTTAAAACATAAAGGTGGAGGTATTACTGGAGATGATGAGTATAAAATGTATCCAAGTGATTGAAAAATTAAAAAGGAATTGATACAAAAGTCAATAGAACTGAAAGTCAAGGAACTGTGAGGTCAGAGTAAAGTTTTAGTTATTTTTCTAGCTTTAGGGCCATTGCAACAGACGAAAAGGAAATGATACTGGATATCGCTCTTCCTGGGGTCATGTGTGCACTTCCTATCTTCCTGGAGTATGGAGACTGTGCCACACTCACTTTAGCACAATGGTTTACACATAGTGGAACTTTGTTGACATGAATAGAAGATAAGAATTGCCTACTTCCTTTCACTCATACACACCATTACACTAGTACTGTCAATCAAAAGCAACTCAATAAAAATGTGTCCAATTCATGTTCCAAGTGAGGCTAACCAAATGTTAAAGCAATAGGAGATTAGCATTAATCTAGCAGTAAAGATGATGTCACTGACAGATTGCTCCAAATATCAGTTAGGTAATTTCTCCCTTTATTTTTTTAAATGTTTTTTTATTGATTCAGAGAGGAAAGGAAAGGGAGAGAGAGATAGAAACATCAATAGTGAGAATCATCAATCGGCTGCTTCCTGCACACCCCTCACTGTGGATTGAGCCCACAACCCAGGTTTGTGCCCTTGACTGGAATCTAACCCAGGACCCATCAGTCCACAGGCCAACGCTCTATCCACTGAACCAAACCAGCTAGGGCAATAATTTCTCCCTTTAAACGACTCTTTGTTAAACAAGATAGATTCAACTTTGAAAGTTGGCAAAATCTAATCAAGAAGACAGCCCTGAAGTGAATTTTCTCATTCATCAAAGTGCCAGCCCAATTGGCACAGTGTGATCATCTTCTCTGTGACTCAGTGCATCCACCCCTTAAGATGGTTGGATGATTAAATAAGACCATATTTGTAAAGACCTTAGAATAAGGCTTGGCACATTGTAAGAACTTAAGAAATGAGAGCTATAGCTGGATTTAACCATGAGAATTAAACAAACACCAGACCTCCTAGCCCACCTCTCTGTACCGAGTCATCATCCACAGGAAAAAACACTCAAAAGTAACTCTGGCCTCCAGTTCAAGTTGGAAGACAGAAAACATGCATTAACTTCCCTCCTAAAGCTTACTGAATCACAGTAAAGAAGTATAAGTAGAAATTCTCTTATAAAAGGCCCAAAATGAGAATGGTATTAGTTTGCTAGGGCTGCCATAACAAAAATGTATGCAGATTGGGAGACTTAAATAACAGAAATTTACTTCCTCACAGTTCTGGGAGCTAGAAGTCCAAGATTATGGTGTCAGCAAGGTCGATTTCTTCTGAGCACCTCCCTCCTTGGCTCATAGACAACTGTCTTAATCCGGGGTCTTCACAAGCATGGTCTTTCTTCTGTGTGTTTCATTGTCTAAATTTCCTATTCTTGTAAAGACAGCAGTTCTATCAGATTAGGTCCACCTAGTGACCTCATTTAACCTTAATTCCCTCTTTGAAGACCCCATCCCCCAGTGGTGCTAGGGGCTAGGACTGCAACATATGAATTTTGGGAGGACATGATTCAGCCCATAAAATAAATAAAGATATGAAGCAAGAAATGAATTTTTGGAAAATAAAATAAAATTGGAGCCCAGCTAGTGCTGCTCAGTGGTTGAGCTTCGACCCATGAACCAAGAGGTCACCACTTTGATTCCCAATCAAGGCAAAGGCCTGCGTTATGGGATCAATCCCCCATAGAGGGCGTACAGAAGGCAGCCTATTGGTATTTCTCTCTCATTGATGTTTCTATTTCTCTATTCCTTTCCTTTTCTCTTCCTGTAAAGTCAATAAAAACATATAAAATATATATGTAGTTAGAAACAAACTGATGGATAATTCACAGTGGAGATGGGCATGGGTCAGAGAAAATGACTCTAGAAGACTTCTGGGCAAGGAGATTAAACCAAATTAGAAGAAACATGGAAATTTAAAAAAATATTAAGTAAAAAGGAAGAAAAGAAGGCAACCAATTAGGATAACCAATAGTGTTCCACTGGGAGCTCCAGATGAAGAGGGTAATAAAAATTAGAAATTGAGGTTTACTAGATAGCAATTGACAGCAATTGCTATTGTAACTTCCCTAGATATCACATGTGATCTTCACCCAATCCGATCTATCCCAATCTGTGGGCCACTTGGACTGCTAGGTCAGTACCTCATGTAAGTCAGTACCTGGCACATTAGAAATAAATACTCAGTAAATATTTATTACTGTTTTTTTTAAAGGCCTCTATGTGGTCACATTTCAAGATTCCTATCAACTGCTTATTTTGGGGACATTTATTAACTCATTAAATCCTCACAACCATCCATGGGGTCAGTGCCGCAGCCACTCCCATTGTACAAAGGAGCCCACAGAGACACTGAGGAGTTAAGTGCTTTGCCCAGGTCGTCCAGAGAACAGCAGTGCTATGCTTTGGAACCCTGCTCTCCACCTCAGCTCACCTCTCCAGAGCCCCATGGCACCAGGAGGTCTTGCTCCTTGCCTCCTATCAATGCAATAGGGACCAGAGAAAAGATAGATGTTAGAAAAACTGCATCCACATTGAATTATATGAAGGTATTTCATGGTACTGAAATACCAGTAGCAGCTAACATTCTATGAGCCCTCATAAAATGCTGTGCCAGAAACTTTATCTCATTTAATTCACACAGCCACTTCACAAAAGAGAAACTATTAATGCAACCATTTTACAGATGAGAAAACTGAAGCTTAAAGAGGTTAAGTAATGTGGCCATGACCACACAAAGGGCAGAGCCAATTCCACCCCAGATCTGTCTGAGCCTGTACTTGACTCAGTCCTGTTCTATGATTTTAGGGATATGGATAAAGATGTAAAAGGTCCAGTGATTGACTGCTTCAAGATTCAAAAGGAAACCAAAATTAACCTTGACAGCTGGAGTGATGCATAGAAAGAAGAGAATGGAGATGATGTCAAGCCATGCACGTAGCTCTAAGTAGCTCATGGAACCTAAGCAGCCTAATAAAATATAAAGTCAACCTGAGACAAAGACAAGGTGTGGTCACAGGGGGAGAAGTATGGGCAGGAGTATAGTCCTAAGCTTTGGGGCAAAACCAGAGATCTGATAGCTCAGCAAGGCAGCAGTGCATTCCTCAAATCTCTGGGCACATAGAGGCTAGAGTTCGTATCTTCTGAGACAAGTCCAGGGAAATGGAGACTTAATTGAGAGGGAGAAATCATGAAAGTAAAAACAAGAGAAGTCACAAGAGCTAGTGTTAAATATTCGGAAGATCAGCTACAGTGTTCAAGTGGCATTAATCCCAGGGAGGTGACTTAGGACCAACAAATATATTTTCAAAGGATTTTAAAGAGGAGGTAAATTCTATTGAGCCGAAGGAAGACCCTGCCAACAAAGTTGTTCACAGTGGGAATTGGACTTGTATGTTCCCTTCTCACCTGGAGCCTTCAGCCAGAGGTTTCCTGACCACCTGCCAGGAATGACATGGAAGGGCCGGCAAATGTGTAAATTGAGTAGGGGATCAAAGAACTCTCTCTTTTATTTTTAATTCTATACCTCTAGGATTCCATGAAATGAGCACCAGCAACGATAGCTGGGAGGTAAGGAAAAGGAGGCAGGTTATCTGCAATGGGAAAACATGAGGGAGACAAGGAAAGCAAAACTGAAAAGATCCCTTTCTTTAATCCTACCTATAACTGATTTGCTCAGAGTTTTGTGTTGTGGCATTCATCTGAGAAAGGAAGAATTCAGTGTTGCTTTCTCCTTCTCAGGAACTGCATTTCTGTCTGACAAACTGTCGACCTGGCGATTAGGTTGTAGATATGTTTTTACTTGTGGTGTGAAATATAGGTACATTTTACTCCATGTCAATAATGAATGGAATATATTGGCCCCCAAATGCAGGCTGCTGGAAGAAATGGAATCTTAAAAGAGGTGGGTGGCCACTGGAGATTTGGAAAGAAATAGAAGGCTTTCAAAATCCCTGTGATCTGGCCTTTGGATACTTGTCAAAATTAAACCTTTGAAATACAAGGATTCTTTTAGGGTTTTAGGTTTTGTTCACTTCCAATGACTACAACAAAAATTAAGACAATGCATTCCTTTATTGAAAGGCTATAATTTACGTATGATTGTCTGGAATTTTGAATACTACACTGACTGTGAAACCAACCTCATGTGGAAATGTGGTTGCACACACACCCAGAGTGGCTTCCACATTGGGGACATATGGAGTTGTGCTCTCCCCATTAAGTTTCTAAGGTTTGTCTGGGTGGGCAGCGCAGTCTCCGTGCTTTGTTTGGTATATACTCCCATTGTTCAATGTGTGCCACATACCTCTGAAGAAGCATGGAACTTAGGCTGCAAAACAAAACAAAAGTCCCTGCCAAGATTTATACCATATGACCCAAAGCAATGCCGAAACATATTTTTTTGAAAATTTATCCTGCTGGTCTTCTTTTGTGGTTTAGGAATCACAGCTTGCCACTAAATAGTTAGTTCAGAAGTCCTATTATAATCTGTCTTCCTTGTTTGTCTGGATCAAGGGAAATGAATTATATCAAGTATGGTTCTAATTCCAGCCAACTTGTACGTCAGAAAATAATGGCTATGGTCTTACTTCATGATAAATGGAAAGTAAAAAGGTGCCAGTAAAAGTGGCACTCACGTTTGATGGTTATGTCACTGCCCCCACTAAGTTTATTGGCCATGAAATAAATGAGTACATACAGCTGTAGGGGAGATTAAATATAATATATATATGAGGTAAATTAGTGTTTGGCCTATATTAGACCCTCAACAAGAAGTTTATTGTTAAAACCAACAAGTGGGTTAAGTGTCCTTGTTTTACATATTCATAGGCTTGATCTCTATCACACTAATGTGTTTTGCTCTGTTTACTTATCTGTCTCCCCATGCAACTAGACTCCAGGTCTATACTCCGAACACATAAATCAAAGTAATTTGTTGAATTACAAAATGTTGAATACTTGCCTTTGGACTTTTAACATAATCAATAGTTCTACTGTCATCAGATTCCACTGCCTTACAAAAGATGAGCACTTTTTCTTGATCACAATTTCTAACTTTGATTGGCCCAATCAAACATATTCAAAATTTCTATAATGTATTTGGATATAATGGCACAACTGGAACTCTCACAAATATTAATGAAGAAAAGATCCAAAGATTGGTTATTCTGGAACTCACAGTACAGTTCAGCAACATATGACACATATGGTAGTTGACCATATATATTGAGACAAGCATTTCATCAAACTGCTAAACCAGAGAATGAAGAATTTGAATGGGAGTCTTCCTTTATGGTCATGTCTAGGGAGACAATGAAGACAAATATCAGAAAACCACACAGGCTGGAAAAAATTTATAGGGAAACTAAGAGAAAAGACAAAGATTCCTTAACTTTTATCCAGTTAGCTCAGATAACCTAGTGGCAAAAATAAATAAAGTGGGGCATATGCTGAGGGGTGGGAGGGTACTTGTATGTCAGAAAGTCATGGCTATGGTCTTACTTCATCATAAATGGCAAGTAAAAAGGTGCCAGTAAAAGTGGCACTCACATTTGATGGTGCCAGTAAAAGTGACACTCACATTTGATGGGTAGGGGAGGCCGGGGAGAGGTCAATGGGGGAAAAAGGAGACTTATGTAATACTTTAAACAATAAAGAATTAAAAATAAGTAAATAAATAAATAAATACACTTCTCTAATAAGTGCCATTCCTAGAGTATCGCATTGCTCACATAGGTCTGGAAAATCCTTAATGACTCTACCTTTTGCTAAGCCAAAACTTTTTCAGCTTTTCCCAAAGCATCGTGGAAAACCAGTATTATTTTAGAGAGAATGAAAGCTGCAGAGCCTTATTAGATAAAAGCACCAACTTTAATTCCCTCAAATATTGACTGAGAAAAGTGAAATCTTAAGAAATGTGGGAGATTCAGTACACTGTGGTGTTGAAGCAAGTAGGGGGACAATGTATGATTGGGACCACATAAGATCCTGGTTATATCAACAAAACCCCTAAATCCATTCACACTATTAGCTCACATTCCATTAAAGAATTCTGAAGAAGTATGTATTTTCTCCGAGTAGAAGACTCAAATTTGACCCAAATTCTTGGGCCAGGGGTTTCTCATTGACTTCAAGTAAAGGCCATTGTCTCTTTTTTTATAACAATGCCACGGTTTTTACCCTGTCCCTCCCAGCCCTGCATTAGCAGAAAAACAGAGACCAGATCCTTCATGCCTACTATCAAGTCCTTATTCATGAAGAGAACTAAGTAGAAAGAAATTTAATCCTTGTGGACTAACATAAATATATCATGAACATCAAAAATATTTTTAAATTGAATGTACTCCTAACATTTTAAAAATCAAAATAGCTGTATAATTTATATTCAGTTAGTTGTGTAATTGCCTGTCACAAAGAGGAGCTTGTGTTCTCAAAATGTAATTTCCAGAGGATTACAAAACGTGCCAAGATGCCAGTCACTGAGTCGGTTTCCCAGTAACCAGTAGCAGACTCAAGATTTTACACAGAAAATTATGCATCCCAAAGCCAGTTACCTACCCTACAGAAAAGCCTGCTTTCCCATGCAGATGTGCTCTGCTTTGTTCA
>PVJN01034147.1:0-22983 GCA_004026805.1 Lasiurus borealis | reverse complement strand
ATTCTATAATGTGCTGTTATCCCATTTTTGTTTTTCAATAGCCAACTCATGCTTTCTACTTAATGAAGGCTTGTTCCTCATGCCTTTCCTTCCCCCCAAAATTCTCCTCGCCAACTACTTTATTTTCATCAGTGAGTCTGCCTGAACCTAAGTCAGATATCATGCACTTCCTTTTCTCATAAAGAGAATAAAACACATACCATATTCTTGTTTTGTTTTGTTTTTTTAAAGAAACTATTCACATTGTAACCCTACCTTCTTGTATTTATTCCACCGATAGGAGAGACAGTACTGCATTTCGAGGTTTCTAGGGCTTCTGCTCCTGGAATAGATACTTCAATTGTCCTCTTTCCTCCATCTAAAATATAAAAATAAACATTACTTCATTACTTTTCACTAAAATAAAAATTTTAAATATAACAATTTCTATCTTACAGATTTCAAAGTTATAAATTTGGAGGTTCTTTCTATATTTTTTATCATTATGGTCCACAGATATACTTGAAGCAATTTTTTTTTAAATGAGCTGTGAGAAAAAACTAGTGCCAATTCAGTAGCATGCCAGTTGTAGAAAGCTAGAATATTCAGACAATTGGTATCATGTCATATCTGGAAGTGAAAAACAAAAGTTAAGAGCTAGCTCTAAACATCTTGAGATATTTGTCAACAGCAGCTTATCTAAAGTTTTCCCCCAAAAAAGAAAAAAATATCTGAAGTCTTTCAGTAAAATTTTAATCTTCTAAATCTTTTACATTACTCTACTGAAGACTTTTAAATAGATGAAGAGCTCACCTGGCCAATGGAAATAATTATGTACATTTTCAGTATTTCAGAAGTAAGTTATCAGTCAACAGATACTTATTATCTACTAATGGAACATTTTATGTTCATCCCAGTCAGTTTCACCAAAGCTCCCATGAATCACTGCTTAAAACCAGTGATTTCCACCTTTAGGTGGTAATGAAACCTACTCTATTTAAATATGCTTAGGGCACCCTAGAAAACAAAGAAGTTCTATGGCATAGAATTTTTATTTTATAATTACAACCCACAGTGGTTCCTGTGAAACTAATAATTTTACTTAAAAAAATAATATCTTAAGAGATGAAACTACTAGAATGGCAAGAATACAAGTGCTGCCATGAACATAGCATTGCATATATCCTTTCTCAGTTCTGTTTCTAGTTTCTAGGATACATTCCTAGAAGTGAGATTACTGGGTCAAGTGGGAATTCCATTTTTAGGTTTTTTGAGGAAACTCCATACTGTGTCCTCAAAAAAGAAAATAAAACACATACCATATTCTTGTTTTCTAGAATGGCTGCACCAATTTGCTTTCCCATCAGCAGTACATGAGGGTTCCTTTCTCTCTGCATCCTCGCCAGCACTTGTAGCTTACTGATATGTTGATGACATCCATTCTGACAGGTGTGAGATGGTACCTCATTGTTGTTTTGATTTGCATCTCTCAGGTAATTAGTGACTTTTAGCATGTTTTCATGTGTCTCTTGGCTTTCCTTCTGTCTTCTTTAAAAAGATTCCATTTTAGGTACGTTGCCTATTTTTTTATTGGATCACTAATCTTCCTTTTATTAAATTGTATAAGTTGGCTGTAGATGTTGGAGATTAAACCTTTATCAGTGATGACATTTGCAAATATGTTATCTATACAATGGATTTTCTTGTTGTTCTGTTGGTTTCTTTCCTGTGAAAAAGCTTTTTATTTTGATGTAATCCCATTTGTTTATTTTTTCTTTAGCTTCCATTGCCATAGAAGCAGTATCAGTGAAAAGGTTTCTTCAGCATATGTCTGAGTTTGCTGACTGTGGATTCTTCTAGTATTTTTATGATTTTCCACCTTATGTTTAAGTCCTGTATCCATTTGGAGTTTATTTTTGTGTATTGTGGAAGTTCCTGGTCTAGTTTCATTTTTTTGCATGTATCTGTCCAACTTTCCCAACACCATTTACTGAAGAGACTGTCTTGACTCCATTGTATGTTCATACCTCCTTTGTCAAATATTAATTGAGCATAATGATTTGGGTAGATATCTGGATTCTCTATTCTATTCCATTGGTTTATATGTCTGTTCTTGTGCCAGTATTAGGCTGTTTTGAGAAGAGTGGCTTTGTAATACAACTTGAAATCTGGTATTGAGATCCCACCTACTTTTGTTCTTTCTCAGGATCGCTGTGGCCATTCGAGGTCATTTTTTATTCCACATGAATTTTTGGAAAGTTCTTTCTAGGTCTGTGAAATATGCCATTGGTATTTTAATGTGGAGTGCATTGAGTCTGTAGATTGCTTTGAGTAGTATGGACATTTTAATGATGTTGATTCTCCCAATCCATGAGCATTGTATGTTCTTCCATCTGTTTATATCTTCCTCTCTCTCTTTTTTCAGTGTCCTGTAGTTTTCTACATATAGGTCTTTTACCTACTTTGTTAAATTTATTCCTAGATATCTGAATTTTTTTGGTGCAGTGGTAAATGGGATTGCTTTTTTAGTCTCTCTATCTGTAAGTTCCTTATTGGTGTATAGAAATGCCATAGATTTCTTGGCATTAATTTTGTATCCTGCTACATTGCTGAATTCATTTATTCAGTCCATTAGTTTTTGATAGAGTCTTCTGGGTTTTTTTATATACAATATCATGTCCACAAATAAGGACAGTTTTACTTCTTCTTTTCCAATTTGGATGCCTTTTATTTCTTCTTCTTGTCTAATAACAATGGCTAATATTTCCAGTGCTATGTCAAACAGGAGTGGTGAGAGTGGGCATCCTTGTCTTGTTCCTGTTCTTAGGGGAAATGGTTTTAGTTTTTGTCCATTGAGTATGATATTAGCTGTGGTTTTATCATATATAGCTTTTATGATGTTGAGGTGTGATCCTTCTATTCCCATCTTGGTGAGAGTTTTTATCAAGAAAGCGTGTTGGATTTTGTCAAATGCTTTTTCTGCATCAATTTATATGACTATCTGATTTTTCTCTCTCAATTTGTTTATGTGATGTATCACGTTTATTGATTTGCAGTTATTGTACCATCCTTGCATTCCTGGAATAAATACTACTTGGTCATAGTGTATGACCTTTCTGATGTACTGCTGGATCCAATTTGCTAGAATTTTGTTGAGGATTTTGGCATCTATGTTCATTGTTGGCCTGTAATTCTCTTTCATTGTGTTATCTTTATCTGGTTTTGGTATTAGCGTAATGCTGGCTTCATAGAAGGTGTTTGGAAGTGTTCCTTCTTCTTGAATATTTTGGAATAGTCTGAGGAGGATAGGTTTTAATTCTTCCTTGAATGTTTGGTAAAACTCTCCTGTGTAGCCATCTGGTCCCGGGCTTTTGTTTGCTGGAAGCTTTTTGATGACTGCTTCAATTTCTTCCATAGTTATTAGACTATTGAGATGCTTAGATTCTTCCTGATTGAGTTTTAGAAGATTATATTTTTCTAGGATTATGTCCATTTCTTGCAGGTTGTCCGATTTGTTGGAATAGAATTGTTCATAGTATTTTTTAACAACCCTTTGTATTTCGGCGAGGTATGTTGTTATTTCTCCTCTTTCATTTCTGATTTTGTTTATTTGGGTCTTCTCTCTTTGCTTCTTGGTGAGCCTGGCTAGAGGTCCATCAATCTTGTTTATCCTTTCAACGAACCTGCTCTTGGTTTTGTTGATATTTTGAATTGTTTCTTTGGTCTCCATGTTGTTTATCTCTGCTCTGATCTTTACTATTTCCTTCCTCCTACTTACACTGGGCTTTTCTTGTTGCTCTCTTTCTAGCTCTTTGAGTTGTAGGGTTAGGAAATTTATTACCATTGTTTCCTGTTGTTTCATTAGGCTGGTAGGGCTATTAACTTCCCTCTCAAGACTGCTTTCACTGTGTCCAATAAATTTTGTATTGTTGTGTTCTCATTGTCATTTGTTGCCATGATGTTTTTTATTTCTTCCTTGATCTCTCTGGTAACCCAGTCACTGTTTAATAGCATGCTGTTTAGTCTCCATGTGTTTGATTTCTTTGGAATATTTTTATTATAGTTGATTTCCAGTTTTATGCCACTATGATCTGAGAAGATGCTGGATATGATTTCTGTCTTCTTGAATTTAAAGAGACTTTGTCTATGACCCAACTTATGGTCTATTTTTTAAAATGACCCATGTGCACTGGAGAAGAATGTATATTCTGTGGCTTTGGGGTGAAATGTCTTGAAGATGTCAATTAATTCCATCTGGTCTAGTGAGTCATTTAGGATTGATGTTTCTTTGCTGATTTTTTTGTTTGGAGGATTTGTCCAGTGGTAGCAGTGTGGTATTAAAGTCTCCTACTATGACTGTATTGCTGTCAATCTCTCCCTTGATACCCCCTAGGATTTTTTTTTTTTGTTTTCTGGGTGCTCCTGTATTGATGCATATATGTTTACCAGAGTTATTTCTTCTTCTTGCATTGCTCTCTTTAGTATTATGAAGTGGCCTTCCATATTTCTTGTTATGTCCTTCACTTTAAGATCTAATTTGGCAGACATAAGTATTGCTACCATAACTTTATTTTTCCATTTCAATTCATCTGAAAAACTTTTTTCCACCCCTTTGTCCTCAGTCTATGTACATCTTTTGTTCTGAGGTGGGTTTCTTGTAGATAACAGATATATGGGTCATGTTTTCTTATCCAGTCCATTTCCCTATGTCTTTTGATTGGGGCATTTAATCCATTTACATTTAAAGTTATTATTGGGAGAATCCAAGATGGTAGCATAGGTAAACTCCTACACTACTGCCTCACACAACAATTTCAAAACTACAACTAAAAGATAGAACGAACATCATCCAGAACCACAGGAAAGCTGGCTGAGTGGAAATTCTACAACTAGAAGGAAAGAGAGGGGCTCACAGGGACCCAGAGGAGCTGCAAAATGCTGAGGTAGAGACGCGCACATGGAGAGAGTGGGTGCTGGAATACCTGGCTGGCTTTCTCTGGAGGGAAGGAGAGGGCATTGAACCCCTTATCCTACAACACTAAACCCCAGGTCCAGCCGAAACTCATATGGGGGGAATTTGGACTGTGAAAAGGAAGAGAAGTGCATGGAAATTTAGGGGAGTCACAAAAGATCAGAAGTCTGGTGGCGCGCACAGCACTGTGCACAGAAGACCAACTGCTGATTGTGGCCTGGGCTTTCACAAGTGAGCCGGAGACAGAGCCTCTCCACTGCACCACTTCTAATTCCACTAAACCCCAATTTTGGGCGAAACCCTGGGGACCCAGACTCATACAATCCCGGAGCGCAGGGGAGCCGAAAAGAGCAGTCTAGAGGCACTGTGAGAGGGCACTCGTGGACACAGGGATGACTCCAGCGATTACCCAGTCATGTGAAACTCAGGGGCCGTGGAGGACGAGGCTGACTAAAAGGCAAGGCGGTCCGTTAAGCCCTGAGACTCCACCCATCCCAAGCTCAACAGAGAGGCTTTTGCAGTTTTGTAAGTCCTGTATCATAAGACTGAGTCCAATATAGAAGTTCTCCCGACATAGTGAAAATGCAGAGACAAAGGAAGAGATCACAAACAAGATCACAAGGAAAACAAATGACTGGATATAGAGTTCAAAACCATGGTTTTTCAAGAATATCCTAGAAAAGATGGATAAAGTTAGCAAGACCCAAGAGGAGATAAAAAAGAACCAACTAGATATGGAAAAGGACCAATTAGAGATGGAAAAGGACCAACTAGAAATTAAACATACACTGACTGAAATAAAAAATATAATTCAGAGACCTAACAGCAGACTAAAGGAAGGAAAGAATCAAGTCAAAAAATTGAAATGTAAAGAATCAGAAAACACTCAACTGGAAAAGCAAGAAGAGAAAAGAATCCAAAAATGTGAAGATAATGTATGGAGCCTCTGGGACAGCTTCAAGTGTACCAACATCAGAATTGTGGGGGTGCCAGAAGAGAGAGAGCAAGATACTAAAAACCTATTTAAAAGAAATTATGACTGAAAACTTCCCACATCTGGTGAAAGAAATAGACTCACAAGTCCAGGAAGCACACAGAACCCCATATAAAAGGAATCCAAAGAGGACCACACCAAGACACATCATAATTAAAATGCCAAGAGCAAAAGACTAAGAGAGAATATTAAAAGTAGCAAGAGAAAAACAGTTCATTACCTACAAGGGAGCACCCATATGATTGTCAGCTGATTTCTCAACAGAAATTATGCAGGCCAGACAGGAGTGGCAAGAAATATTCAATGTGATGAATAGCAAGAACCAAACAACCAAAAATACTTTATCCAGCAAAGCTACCATTCAGAATTGAAGGGCAGATAAAGAGCTTCACAGATAAGAAAAAGCTAAAGGAGTTCATCAACTCTAAACCAGTATTATATGAAATGCCGAAAAGTACTCTTTAGAAGAGGAAGAAGCAAAAGGTAAAAGATAAAAAGTGAATCTAAAAATTAAGTGAATTAAAAATTTGATCAACCGAATAAACTGGTGAATATAATAGAATCAGGAGCACAGAAAGGGAGTGGACTGATAATTCTCAGGGAGAAAGGGGTTAGGGGTGTACAGGGAGAGACTGGACAAAAATCATACACCTATGGATGTGGTCAATGGGAGGGAATTAAAGGTAAAGGGAGAGGTGTGAGCCGTGTGGAGGGGAGCTATGGAGTGGGGAAAAATAGAAACAAATGTAATATTCTGAATAATAAAGATTTAATTAAAAATAAATAAATAAAGTTATTATTGATAGGTACTTATTTGCCGCTATTTTTATTCTTTACCCCTGTGTTCCTTCTTCGCTTCCTATTTCTTTTTTTTTTTTTTCCAGCAGAGCCTTTAGTATTTCCTGCATTGCTGGTTTGGTGGTAATAAATTCCCTTAGTCCTTTTTTGTCTGTGAAGTTCCTGATTTCATCTTCAATTTTAGTTGATAGTCTTGCAGGGTACAGTATTCTTGGATTCAGACCCTTCCTCTGCATGATTTTGTATATTTCATTCTATTATTCCCTTTTGGCCTGATGAGTTTCTATTGAAAAATCAGTTGCTAGTCTGATGGAGGTTCCTTTATAGGTAATTTTTTGTCTCTCTCTGGCCACTTTTAAGATTCTTACTTTGTCATTGGTATTTGCGAATTTAATTATAATGTGCCTTGGTGTCGGTCTTTTGGGGTTCATTTTTCTTGGATTCTTGTGACCTTCTTGGATTTGTGTGGGTTTTTTCTTCCCTATATCAGGGAAGTTTTCTGTCATTATTTCTTCAAACAGGTTTTTTATTCCTTGCTCAGGTTCCTTTCCTTCTCGAACCCCTATTATGCGAATGTTGTTTTGTTATCCCACAGTTCCCTTAGGCTCTCCTCCTGCTTTTTAATTTTTTTTTCCTAGAAGCAGATCTACTTGAGTATTTTTTCCTACCTTCTCTTCTTGCTCAATGATGCAGTCCTCTGCTTCTTCTAGTCTACTTTTGATGCTTTCTATTGAGTTCTTTATTGTAGCCATGTCATTTTTCATTTCTTCTTGGTTTTTCTTCATTTCCTCTTGGTTCTTACTCATACTCTTGAATTTATCTTCCATTCTTTTCAGCCACCTTGTGACCATTTCTCTGAATTCTTTCTCTGGCAGATTGCTTGCCTCCATTTCATTTACTTCCTTTTCTGGTAATGCCTGCTTTTATTTCATATGTGGGCTGTTTCTTTGTCTTCCTATGGTCTCTCTTCTCCATGTGTCTTGCTATGTAGTTCTCTCCTTATCCCAGGCGAAATCCTATCTTTCCATGGTGGAGTGTAGAGCTCCTCTGAATCCGAGTGTTGGCACCCATTGGGGACTAGTGTTCTGGGTTTCACAGCTGTTTGGTGGATGCTGTAGTTGTACATTTTCAGGCTTCTGATAACATCCACTTTCCCCTTCATAATGGCGTGGCCTCCACATCTGAGCTGATAGCTCCAGAAGAAAACCTAGCAGCAATGGGGGCTGCCCAGTCAGGGGAGCCCTGTCCAGCAGTCCCCCACCTTCTCTTGGAGTATAGCTGTCCCTTAACTCGCCAACAAACACTCCTCATGTGACCCTCAGCTATTCTTTCTGTCTGCTCCAGGACAAGGCTCAGGACACGTCCCTCTATTCTGCCGCCATTTTTTTCCCCAAAAAATCATCAAATTTTAAGTCTCAAAAGGATTATTTAACAAATAGAATATTTTTGGAAGGCCCCCTAAGAAACCTGTCCCCACTTGGTCTGAGTCCCACTGCTCAGAAAGTAGCCACCACAAACCAGACTCCCGACTCCGCTGCTGGGGTGGCAAGCCTGGCGCGTTTCTGGGCCCCTGGAAATAGCTTCTGAGAGAAAAAATCTTATTGGCAGATACCTTAAAGGAAACCTACCTTGACCAGCCAGAGGACACATGAATCTTTCTAACACCCAAATGCCTGAACACCTGAGTAAATGCACAACTCATTGATGCAGCTTTTTCTGTTCCTGACAATTATAACCCTCTCTCAAATTGAGCCAAAATCAGCCTCTTCATAGCTTTTGTGTAGCCCTACCCCTTGAGAATCTTAATAATTCCATTTCTGATTGAAAAGCAACTTGAGATCCACTTTGTCTCATCAGTACCTTTTGAATGTGAACACTATGATAACAATTTTTTCAGTTACTGCTCTATTATTTAGAATCCCCTCTAGTTGTTTCACATCTTAAATGTACAAATAGATTAAAAAGCTTAATTTACAAATTAAAATGTTTTCATAATTTTAACAGAATAACTTAATTTGTTGCTGAAGAAGTTCTAAATTATAATTTTGCTAAGTAAATCACAGACTGTAATGAGTCCACCTAGGAACCCAGACACTGGGGATTCTTGCAGGCACAATGGAGGAGCTTCCTAACAGGAGACCGACCTTCCAGATCTATCTGTCACATATTCTGTGACTTTGTCTGCTTTTTTTCCTA
This sequence comes from Lasiurus borealis, assembly GCA_004026805.1. Classification (NCBI taxonomy): domain Eukaryota; kingdom Metazoa; phylum Chordata; class Mammalia; order Chiroptera; family Vespertilionidae; genus Lasiurus; species Lasiurus borealis. The sequence goes on along the minus strand of PVJN01034147.1, from coordinate 14,044 downwards.
TGTAAAATTGAAGTCACTGAAATATATTATCTCTGAGATTTCCTTCAGTTCAATATATACTTGCAAAATCAAGAAAGGAAAAACTTAGCTTTTAAACTGTCTACCTTTTAAATCAGAAATTTGTGGCCAATCAGTCCAAGCTCTGAGAGGTGATTGAATAGGTGATGTCGGTGGAGGGGAAGGATTCAAACCAACAAGTTTTTGCTGCTCTATTAATTGCAAGAGCTTTCCACGAGCCTCCATACTCTGCCGGTTCAGTTCCGCAATCCGTTCCTCCATGCTATTTGGTGTTAGAGGCCGTGTTGCTGGAAAAGTCTTAAAAAAAAATAAAGTAAAAAAATCCATATTAAAAACAATCCAAACCATTTTGACTTTTTATAAAAATAAACTTCTACTAAGGGCCAGCAAGTTAGTGTTCATAACCCTTGCTGTGTGCAGATGTGAGTAGTGGACCAACAACAGAATTTACAAGTCACTTAATTGAAAAATGAAGGCTAAAACAAAGGAATACCAATCCCCCTAACACTGGTACCATGTGTCCTCTAGTCTCTCTGTCCATGGAGAATGTCTGTGGGACAAAGCTTTCCTGCATCTCTTAGTGTTTGCTGAGCTATACAAAAGATCACATGAGCGAAGACTACTACTAAAGACCTGGCTTCTAAGTAACATATATATGAATACCAGATCTGGGGTCTGAGTCACAAACTGTAGTTGAAAGAGATGATTCTATAATTATAATCTTCATTCATGCACCATGAATTATTTGGCAAAGATTTCTAGGACCCTTATCATTCTTTCTGACCATATGTCAGCCTCCCCAGGCCATTTCTGGCCTAAGATATCTCACTCAAGACAGTTGGTGCCCTAGCCTGATCTACACACTAATTAGAAAAGGAGGCAAATTCAATTTTTAACTTTGCTGCCATTTTTAAACTAAGACGTTGCCTATTTCAAATCATCTTCAAAAGTCTGTAAACAAAAATGTCTCCCATGACTCAAAATTGAGGCAGTTTATACATAATACACCTATACCAAGTCTACTCCACACTCCCAATACTCCTTCCTGGCTCTTCTCTTGCCAGACTCCTCTGCTACTCTTTCTGTGATTTAAGACCCATCTTAACTGACTTCCATGAGCCAGGGCTGACAGACATGGTACCCCTAACCTACTATCTCCCACCTCCTGACCTTCCTCCATAAAGCACATGATCCACTACTGATAAAGTCCACATGGAAGCAATTACCCCTGAAACTCCTAACCCAGGATGCATGCCTGCTCCTAACAACTGCTTCAACACTGTCCTGTCCCTATCAGAAGCCTGATGGGAGCCACTCTGGCTCATAAGAAAGTAAAAGGAAGCTTCTCCCATCACTGGGAGGAGGGGAAGAATGTAGGGTACAAATTCTCCCCAAATGGAACTTAGGATCAATCCCTTTTCTCCCACAAATAAGGAAATGAAGGTCTAAATTACCATGTTAGCCCACATCTTATTTTACTTATAAAATTCTTACACTGTAATTAATATTCAGACTTTCTCTACTCAAAGTATAATCTCTGGACTGGCATGATTTGGGAATTTACTAGAAATGCAAAGGGCCTACCTCAGACCTATTCAATCAGAAAAAAAGCATTTGAGCAAGATCACAGATGATTTATATGTACAGTAAAGTCTGACTTTAAAAATCCTTTAAAATCATTTTTATAGCAAAATGCATTCTGTGTCCTAAAAAATTAACTATTCATGAGTTGCGGGCCAACTGTATATAGTTCTTTTTTATGAGTCCCTTTAAGAGTAAAAATGCTTTCAATTAAAATATAGTTGTGTGGCAAATTTTTAAGTCATATTAGTTCTGCACGTTATATGTAAAACTTCATTCCTAACTTAATTTTAGCTTTGCTATATTTTACCTTTATCCTATTTTCCTCATTCATTCCTCTTTTTTATTTTATATTGTCCTCTTCGATTGTATCTGAGGTAGAAACTGACAAATAACTTCTACTGCTCTTGCAATGAGAACATGACCAGGCATAAGCCAACTAAGCACAACCTCAGAGATATCTTGGAAAGAAGCCCTTTAAAATGCCAGCAATAGACCTAAATTCTTATATGTGCACAGTCAGTCCTTAGTGGTACTCACAGCAGTCATGTTGCTTGTATGACTTGTCTCCTGTTTGTTGAACTCCCGATGTCCATCTCCTTGCTCTCCCCCTGGCCAAAGAATATTATTCAGATGAGCCCTGATAGCTGAATTCTGCAGTGTCAATTCAGCAATTCGTGCCATGATGTCCTTTTTTTGTATTAATGCCTCATCTGTTCTAAGCTGTTGCCCGTCCCCCAGTACTGGGGGCTCTTCTGAGAATTCGGGGTTTCTCAGTTGCTGAGTGTTTGAGAGAGAATTGCAGAGGGGCTGTGAGAGGTTGACAAAAGGAGCCTGGGTTTTGTTGTCCAAATCTTCTCCCATGTGAGAGGCCCTCCACCTCTGGGTGAAGAGATGACTCTCTTCACTTGAATTCTGAATGTCTGTGCTGGGCGGTGAGGTCTTCTTTTCCCAATTTTGTTCCTTCTCAATTATTTCCACAGTTGGAGGAATTCGTGGAGCAGGACGAGTTTGGACGGTCCTCCTCAATACTGTAGATAAAATTTTAAAATAACAAGCATGTGTTATTTAGCCATAGATTGGCAATGTAATCATCTCATTAGCCCATCATGGTAGTTAGAGAAGTATTTCAACAGAAGGGGTTGGTTTCTGAAGGTCTAAATCACTTTAGCAGAGAATATACCTGACCTGCAATGCCACCGCTAACAATCAGGCACAAAGACTTTGATTATGTATTCATGAGTAGTTAACTAAACAAAAACAGAAATAAATTAGTAGTTAAATTAGTAATTAAACTTTGATATACCTTAAAGTTTAATTGGTATGCTTGTGAAAAACCACCTGCCAGTTCCACATTTTCACATTATATTAACTCATACCTGGGAATCTTATGGGTGGGAACAGTAAAGATAATATAAATTAAGGATGGTCAGGAAAGGCATCTCTGAAGAAATAAAAATTTTAAATGATTACATATGTGGCAGAAGTATAGCAAATAACATTACAAGCAGAGAACAACATATGTGAAGGCCTCAAAATAGGAAAGAGCAAAGAAAGGAGGCCAGTCTAGCTGTAGCATATCAACGAGAGAAAACTGGAAACGGATGAGATTGAAGAGGTGTGCAGGGCCATTTCTTGCACAGTTCTTTAAGCCAAGTTGAACTTTTCCAATTTAATCCAAGAACAATAGACTGGAGAAGGTTTGGTAATGACTCAATTTACATTTCTTAAATGTTATGGATAACTGGAAGATCTAAGAATGGGAGAAATCAATAAGCAACTGTGGTAATCTAGAAGAAAGACAATAGTAGCTTTGACTAAGGTATGTTGGTATAAAGACAGAGAGAAATAGATAAAATTGGGAAGTATTTTGGCAATAGAATTGAAATGATGAACTGAAAATGGGGAGTAAGATCACAGCAGGCACAACTAAGTGGAAAGTGATGCTATGCACTGAAATGGAGAAGATAAGAATATATTTGGGGGGAGGTTGATTATCAAGAATTCAGTTCTGGCCCTAGCTGGTTTGGCTCAGTGACTTGAGCATCAACCTGCAGACTGAAGGGTCCCAGGTTCAATTCTGGTCAAGGGCACATGCCTGGGTTGTGAGCTCGATCCCCAGTGGGAGGCGTGTAGGAGGCAGTCGATCAATGATTCTCTCTCATCATTGATGTTTTCTCTTTCCCTCTCCCTTCCTCTCTAAAATCAATAAAAAAATAAAATAAAAAGAATTCAGTTCTGAACATGCAAGTTTAAGGTACATTATGTTCAAAACTGAAAATCTCTGGCAGTCAGAAAATACTGGAAGCCATGAGAATGAGTGAGATTACATAGAAAGAACAGAGTGAGGGAAAAAACTATATCCAGACATGAAGAACTTAACATTTAGAGTCAGATAAAGGATAGAAAGTGAGCAAAGCAAACAGAAATGAAGTAGCCAGAGATGTAAAAATATCTTATATTAATTATGGAGAGCACCTCCAGATAAATAGAAATTAAATTGGGATAAAAATTATTGCTTCTTGGGTAGGTCAAGAGGTGTGTGAGGAAGAGAACATTGTATATCCTTTTTCTTAGCCACATGCAAATAGGAATTAGAATTAACACTTTAAAATAAAGAAGGAAAGGAATATAAGAAAATGAAAACAACATATATATAGTAGTCTTTCAAGTGTGGCATTAAACAAAAATAGAAATAAATTAGTAGTTAAAGGAAATATTTATGATGAGAAATTCTAGAGTGCCATTCTCCAGTATGGTAGTCTCTGGCCACATGTAGCTATTCATATTCAAATTTATATTAATTAAAATAAAATAAAATGTAAAATTCCATTCCTCAGTCACTGGCCACATTTCAAGTGCTCAGCAGCCCCACCCTCAGCTAGTAGCTACCCTACTGAATGGAGCAGATACAGGCATTTTTATCATCACAAAAAGTCCTACTGGACAGAGAGCTGAATCCTGATTAAGGGTCTTATGTATTTCCCATCTTTATCCACATATTCAATTTAACTAAAAAAATTCTTTACATATAAGCATTCTGAACAAAATGCTAAAAATCTATACTAATAATAGAAGAATATTCAAATTATCCGTGACGCTTTCACATCACAACCACTCAGCAGGCAGCATCACAGCAGGAACAGGTGGTGGGGATTACTACCACCGTGAGGTCCTCTGTACAGCCCAGCCACTGCATGACCCTACCCCCAGAGGCCATCCCTGGCAGAGGTGCACAGAGGCCTGCCCAGCATGTGTCCCCACCTAGCACTGACGTGAAGCTGCCTGCAGCATCCCCAGCCAAGGACATGATGCTGCCTGCGTGCATCCACAGCCAAGGAGTGCATCCCCGCCCAGCACGCTGACATGATGTTGTAGGGGAGAGGGGGATGAAGCTTGACAGGGGTGGGGCCGGGTGGGTCTGGGTTTCAAGTGATTTCTTGGTGTGCACAGGTGTGCGGGGACTTGACTCTGGGTCCCACAGCATGCCCCAGACTCTGACAGGAGGTACATTTTAATAATTTTCTTTCATTTCTGACACTTCTATAATAAAGAAAGGGCAAATAACAGTATTAAAATATTTCCTCTAATTCCCTTTTAATGTGCACGAATTTCATGCACTGGGCCACTAGTATGATAAAAAAACAAAACAAAACAAAAAAAACTCTACCATTTCAGAATACAGATTCAAGGATAGTTTTATCTGTACACTGTAAAAGGAATGTGCCATGTTATTTTCCACACAAAACCCACTGCAAATGCTAACAAAATGTTGTCTACATTAACATAATTTGTTTTAATGAACATTTTGTATATTTGCAATCAGAGTAAAAATATTTATAGTAATTGTTTCTTTAAAAAATGTTAGGCTATTTTAGTATCACCAATAAAAAACAATTTACAATATCTCAAAAGAGATTATTAGATAGCCTTGTAATATGATGCAAAAATTTGAAAAATTACTTTAAGAAATGAAAGTCTAACTTAAACAGAAATCAGATTTGATATCATATTTCCTAAATTTAGCCAGTTAATAATCTTTCTAGCCCTTAAAGAGGAAATATTAAATCAGAAAATTATAGAGCTGGAGGGATATTAAAGATAAAGGAAAACCCTCTCAATGCAAAGATAGGAAAACTGAAATCCAGAAAAAGCATAAAAAGTATTAGCTCCACACCTCACAGTTAGTCAAACAAATTTTATAATGGTAAAGATTTGTCATTTTCTTTAACCCTATGGTCTCTTCAAATCCTCTATTGGGAACATACATCAAAGTACAGAAAATCTGGCAAAATTTATATTCTCAATGACAATAAATGTTATTCTTCTGTTCTCCTACAGAAGAAAATAAATACTCTAAAGAAACAAAAAATTTAGGCAATTCAGGCCTAAATAACCTTTTTCTAAAAACTTTGCCTGAAAATTTAAAGTAGTTTTTGATTGAAGAACTCTGGAAAATGAAATGATTATAGCTCCAGAAAATGCACATAAATATAGTTTTCCAAACAATGAAGCAGTCCATGGAGATTCTGAAGACCAACCATGAAATCCAAGTTAAGAATCTGTGAGCCAAGGGGCCTTTTTGCTCTCTGAACAGCAGTTTCTGAAAGGTGACAAAAAGGCAGTCAAAAAGAACATGGGTGATCCTAGAAAGATTGGTGCGATGTGAAAGGACCAGTTCTGTTCAACATAAGAAATACTGGAAAAACACTAGTCATGAGAGCTCAAGGAACCAAAATTGCATCTGATGGTCTCAAGGATCATGTTTTTGAAGCAAACCTAGCTAATTTGCAAAATGATAACGTGAAGTGGCATTTAGAAAATCCAAGCTAATAACTGAGGATGTTCAGGGTAAAACTGCCTAATTTCCATGTCATGGATTTTACCCATGACAAAATGTGTTTCCTGGTTAAAAAAAAAAAAAAAAGGCAGACTGTGACTAAACCTCATGTTGATGTCAAGACTACCAATGATTAATGATTATTTGCTTCATCTAGTCTCTGTTGGTTTTATTAGAAAATGCAAAAGTCAGATTCAGAAGACCTTTGCTCTGCATCAATAAGTCTGCCAAATCTGGACAAAGATGATAGATATCAAGACCCTAGAGTGCAAATAACTTGAAAGAAGTGGTCAATAAACTGATTCCAGATAGCATTGGAAAAGACATATTTATCCACTACACAATGTCTTTGACAGAAAGTCAAATGCTGAAGAAGCCCAAGTTTGAGTTGGGAAAACTCATGGAACTTCACGGTGAAGGAAGCAATTCTGGAAAAGGTACTGGAATGAGACAGGTGCTAAGTTGAATGAGCTGATGGATATGAGCCCCAATCCAAGAATCTGTTTAAAATTCAGACATTTAATGGTGACAGATAAAAATCCTATTTGTGGTTTTTAAAAAATCTATGAGCTAAGTATTAACAATAATTTTTAGAAATTATATTTCAATTTTATGTATGTGCTGCAAAAGTGATTCTAAAGCAATTTTTAATTGTCCATAGACTTTCATTACAAATTTCCCCCAACTGACTTAGCTAAATTTTTTATGAGAAAGAGGTTAATAACCAGATCTGACTTACAAAATCCCTCAGGTCACAGCTCTCATCTTTCCTTGATCAAACATTCATTAGTCTTTAGAGATAAGTCTCCTCTTGTTTCTTATTCTTCCCCATGCCCTGGACCATAGGGACAAACGGGATTCCCCTTACTCCTTGTTTTAAAGCAGAGGGCTTTGATCCCTTGATTTGAGCTTAACATTTATAACTAGAAGCCCAGCACACAAAATCATGAGGCCCTGCTCACCCGAGTGCACCTCACCATTCTCACAGCCCTGCCCACCTGCATATGCCTCACCATGCTTGCAGCGCACACCTTGCCATGCCCACCTCTCTGTGCTCACCACCCCACTCGCCCGCCCGCACCCCGCTAGTCACCAGCCTTGCTGCAATTGGAGCCTGTGGGCCATACTGCCTGAGCCATGAGCCCCACCACACTGCCACAAGTGGCTCACAAGCTGGGGAGGAGGGACTGAGAGGTGCTCCATGCACCTCCTGGTGATTGGTTTTTGGTTGTACGGCATTACAGCCACAGGCCTTTTATAATATAGCTGTCTAATGGAACATATATGTAATGAAACCCAATGTCACATTTCACCACAGGCAATGCATATATGATATAAACCACCCAATCCTCCTTCCGTTTAAAGGTTATGTATGGTAATCAATATCTTTTTAATTGTGTTTATCAGGTGATGACGCACATACAGATTACATATATGAAGCATAAAAACAACTATCATGTAACCTTAGAAGAAGCTTGCTTACCATCCTGCAGAGGAGAGAATTCTGAGTTGCTCTTCTGCCGGGGTGGTGTTAACAACACAGCCGGCTCAAATATGTGTGCTGGAAAATTGTTGGCCAGATTCACACTATCTGGAGGGTTTGGCACTTGAGATAGTTTAACAGGCAAGTCTTCCTGTGGGAATTCACGCACTTCTTCCCCTCGGAACACCAATGGCATGGAGACATTAGCATTTACAACTGAACCCTCTGAAGAAGATGAGAGGCTATTAGTACATCAGGGAAAGCTGGACACAATTTAGATATGCATACTTAAAAATATTTCCATAGAGGGAAAAAGCAGGTAGCCTCTAGAGCAGCGGTTCTCAACCTGTGGGTTGCGACCCCTTTGGGGTTCAAATGACCCTTTCACAGGGGTTGCCTAAGACTATTGGAAAACACCTATTTCCCATGGTCTTAGGAACCAACACACCGCTCCTCGGTGTAGCAAAATATAGCAATGTAGTTTACTATTGTTACATGAAGACTGTTGCCCATGCTACACCACGATTCAAGACAAAATTTCATTTATTTGTAATTAGAAATAAATATTTCACAATATATAATTACATATTGTTTTTGTGATTAATCCCTATGCTTTAATTATGTTCAATTTATAACAATGAAAATACATCCTGCATATCAGATATTTACATTACAGTTCATAACAGTAGCAAAATTACCGTTATGAAGTAGCAACGGAAATAATTTTATGGTTGGGGTCACCACCACATGAGGAGCTGTCTTAAAGGGTCGTGACATTAGGAATGTTGAGAACCACTGCTCTAGAGCCTTCATTTTTTTAGGCTATATCCTTCTTTCGCAGGAACTCACAGGGTAGGTTCCTATGGGGCCAGCACTGGGGAGAAGTGGCTGTTTTTGAGAAAAGCACTGAGGACCTCTAGCCCTTAAGACCTATCTAGCCATGGAGTTTATCTCATGCAAGTTAAATTTTAGACAGCCACTTCTTAGAATCTTTTCCTAGGAAACACTCCGAAATGCATAAACACTTTCCACACAGAGATATGCATCAAAGTATTACTTAGAAGTAAAAAATATAAAAAAGCCTAAATATTCTATTCAACCTATGGCACATGAGGTGAAAAAGGCTTTCAAAACATTACCCAATAACCAAAAGTTATGAATTTCTAAACTTCAGTGTTTTCTGTTTTCTTTCCAAGACTATTTCTTCTCCATCTGGGCCTGAGGCATCATGAGTAAGAGTACTGGCATTAAATCCTTCCCATGCTCTAGGACTGTGGTCTGGTCGGCAAACTCATTAGTCAGCAGAGCCAAATATCAACAGTACAACGATTGAATTTTCTTTTGAGAGCCAAATTTTTTAAACTTAAACTTCTTCTAATGCCACTTCTTCAAAATAGACTCGCCCAGGCCGTGGTATTTTTGTGAAAGAGCCATACTCAAGGGGCCAAAGAGCCGTATGTGGCTCGTGAGCTGCAGTTTGCCAACCACTAGTCCCGGAAAATAGTTCTGCTACTCTTTGCTAAGCCTTAGTTTTCTCATCTAAAAAATGGGAACAATAACATCTACGTCATAAGACTATTATGAGGATTAAATGAAATAAATGTAAAATGCTTTAAAAGTACCTGGCATAGAAGGAATCCAATAAATATTAGCAGCAATTATAATGGTGACAATGTTATATATGTAATAAAACCATATAAGTTTCTGGTTTTGTTCATTTGTTTACTCTATAAATATTTTCATGCCAATCTAGAATAATAAGACCCACTCACCTGGATTGCCTATAATTCTACTACTCGTGGCTCCCCTTTCTGCTGCCAGACTTGCTTTGTTGTTATTTATCACAGGACAGCTCTTAATGGCATGTGTGATCGATATAAGTTGCTCATCTGTTGTGACCATATACTGCTGAAGTCTCGCCTAGCAAAAGTGAAATAACATCATTGGCATATCAGATATCAAACCATCACCTAGATTTGTATAACTATATCATTATTTTAAATACTCTAGGAACTTTTGACTTTCATTCAAATACTAAAACAATACATTCATAAGAATACATAATTATAAATACTTTAAAAGCCTCATAATAGAGGAATTGTTAAATAAACAATAGATTAATTAATAAATACATGCTACAACAATAAGAATTAACCTTTTTATAAGGCTTTCAACTTATAAAACCTTTTATATAGATGGTACTGACTTAAACTACCCCTAAGAGACAGTTATATCAGATGCAAGAAACTAAACAGAATATAACACAGGCTTTTAAAGTGATAAACATGAGCACTATAAACATTTATGGTCATATATATAAAATAATGTTAAGATGTAAAAACATTTGATAAAAATCAAATGTAATCAGAAGTCAGAAATATTAGAAGTAGGACTATTGAATGAAGTATACTAAACATTTTTATATCAGACAAAGTTTTTCCCAAATTCCACATTCATATATCCAATGGTCTACTCAACATCTCCATTTGGAACTGACAGAGGCTTCTCGAATTTAACATGTACAAAACCAAACTCCTTGTGACCTCTCCATCTCATCAATAACAGCTTCAACCTTCTGACTGTCCAGGCCAAAACTTTGATCACCTTGAACTCTCCTCTTACATCTTCTCCTTTACCCCATGTCCAAGCCATCAACAAATCCTACTGATTGCCTTCAAAATATATTCAGAATTTGGTCACTTTTCACCACCTTCTCTACTTTCAATCTAGACCACGCTATCATGTCTCACCTGAATTTTTCCAATAAGTCTTGTCTATAATACATTGCTTCTGTGTTTAACCACCTAGAATATAGTCCTATACTGTGTTTCCCAAACAAGGCTGAGGCACCTTGGGGCAACACAGTGTACTCATAGGGGCCCCACAGGACATTTCATATTTTTAAGGTGAATACAAATGTTCCATGTGGTACCAGTGAACTACTAATGAGGCAGTTCACATTAGACCAAGATATGTTCCTTTTGATTATGCCATGTATTCACAAGGCTGGGTTTTAGTAGTTGCTATGCTAAAAGCAATGCTGCATAAAAATTATTGATTATGGTATTATATATGCAGAATAGGAAATAAGAGTAATGGTATCCAATATGATTCCAAGCTTTCAGAAGCTGTGCAGTGCCCAATAGGCATACATATTCCAATAGTAAATAATTGTGGTTATTTAATCGTGAATAAAAATATGAACTTTTCTATCAATTTACAAGCATCATTTTTTTCCAATAGCACATAAGTTAAGACAAATACTTCATAAATTATTTGAACCTAACTATTGAATAAATGAAAGTGTTAGGGCAACAACATGGATGGAGCTGGAGAGCATTATGCTAAGTGAAATAAGCCAGGCAGAGAAAGATAAAAATATCACATGATCTCATTCATTTATAGAATATAATGAACAATATAAACTGATGGACAAAAACAGATCCAGACACAGAGAAACATCAATCAGAAAGTCAAACCTTAGGGAAGGTAGGGGAAGGTGGAGGTAAGGGGAGAGATCATCCAAAGGACTTATATGCATCAATGGACACAGACAACAGGGGAGTAAGGGCATGAATGGGGGTTTGGGGAGTAATGAGGGAATAAGGTCACATATGTAATACCATAATCAATAAAGAAATTTAAAAAAAGTGTCAGGCATTTCTTTTGGCCTAGGGCTGTCTTAAGACACTAAGGGCACCATAAACTAAGAAAGCAGTATTCTCTGTCCTCGATACAACATACTAGCCCAAACTGATCTTCTTAAACCTACATAAGGTCATGTCTCTTCTCCACTCAAAACTCTTTAATGGTCTCTCATCTCACCCAGCGTAACAGCCCCTCATGATCAGGCTTATCTGTTCTTGTCTCCTACTTCTCTCTTCCCTACCTTCTACTCCTACCACACTGTTCTCCTTAATGTTTCTGAGTTCAATAGCCACCCTCCCACCTCAAGACCCTTGCAGTTGTTACTCTGTGCGATGTCTCATCTCTCAGCTATCTACATGCTCGCTCCCTCACCTCCTTCAGGCTTTTGCTCAAATGTCACCTCCTCGGAAGGCTTGGACCATCCCATTTACAACTTCCAATCAGAGGCACTTCCTCCCTGCTTTATTTTTCTTTATAGATAGTACTTATCACCATTCAACTTATAATATGCTTTACTTTTTCTTCTTTTTAAGACTTGTTTAGAACATAAGCTCTTTGAGGGCAAAGATTTTATTTTTTTTTTTACTACTATACTTCTTGTACCTAGAACAGTGCCAAGCTCAGAATAGATGCCCAATAAAAATTTGTTGAACAGCCAAGACCGGTTTGGCTCAGTGGATAGAGCGTCGGCCTGCGGACTAAAAGGTCCCAGGTTCGATTCCAGTCGGGGGCATGTACCTTGCTTGCGGGCACATCTCCACTGTGGGGCGTGCAGGAGGCAGCTGATCGATGTCTCTCTCTCATCGATGTTTCTGACTTTCTATCTCTCTCCCTTCCTCTCTGTAAAAAAATCAATAAAATATATTTTAAAAAAAAATTTGTTGAACAAATTAGTACATTATAAAACTGCCCATCTTCCCAGGAGAACTGAAAACCTTACATTCACTCAACTATTTGTACATGAATGTTCACAGAAAAATTGTTCATTCATAACACACAAAAAGTAGAAACAATTCAAATATTCATCAACTGAAAGATGGAAAAGCAAAATATGGTATAGCCATATAATAGAATATTATTGGTCCTGACCGGTGTGGCTCAGTTGGTTGGAGCATCCTCATGTCATTGAAAAGTCACAGGTTCGATTCTGGGTCAGGGCACATACCCAGGTTGCAGGTTGGATCCCCGATCAGGATGTATACAGGAGGCAACTGTTTCTCTCTCTCCCTCCTTCTTCTTTCCTCTCTAAAATCAATAAAATATATCCTCAGGTGAGGATTAAAAAGCCTACCTCGTAAAAGAGTAATATTCAAATTGACCACAAGCCACGCCCACCAGCCAATCAAGCATGAGTATGCAAATTAACACCAACCAAGATGGCTGTGGCCACAGAGAGAGCAGTAGGGAGGCTTGGGTGTGTGGAAAGCTTGGCTTCCTCCATCACCGGGAAACCCAAGCCTCCCTACTGCTCTCTCTGTGGCCACAGCCATCTTGGTTGGGGTTAATTTGCATACTCATGCTTGATTGGCTGGTGGGCGTGGCTTGTGGTCAATTTGAATATTACTCTTTTACGAGGTAGGCTTTTTAATCACTCATGTCCCCTCCCCCTGGCCAGGCTTGGCCGATACCCATCCATACACGAATTCATGCACTAGGCCTCACACACATACACACACACACACACACACACACACACACACAGACACACACATATACACACTGAGTGGCCATATTATTATGTGTTCAAAGATCATAATAATCTGTATCTATATACTACTTATAGTCCAAATTTCTACATAGTACCTCCAATATAATAGATCTTCAATAAAAACTACCATTGATGATAATATAGAAGTACAAGTAATCACATCAGCACAAATAAACAAAGAAAACTAGAAGGAATCTCAGGCATTCTTAAAGATGTTTTATACTAGTAAACAAGAAAAGTTTAGGATCTCATTTAAGTACCTGGGTAGCAGTATTTTCTTCTCTAAGAAGTAGAATTTCAGCTGTCAGAGCATCAATGAGCTCTCGATGATCACCTAATGCCTGCTCCAGTTTATGCCTTGTCTCCACTTCTTTACGCAGTTGGAGCTCACTCTGCCAAAAAAAAAAGTCAAATAAACTCCCATCAATAGCATCACATGTTTAAAACTAAAAGTTTCTACTCAAAATTGTCAAAGAAGAAAATACTTACAAAGTATATATTATGTGACAGTAATGAGTTAAATATTTTTATTAAAAGGCATATATTTCATTAAAATGTGCTGTTTATCCTCTCCCCCATCTTCAAATAGAACACAATAAACAAGCTGGTATATAGAATTGAATAACTAAAATTTTATAGAAGGAAGTGGAGGGAAGTACATATATATATTACTTGAATACACATAGCCCATCTCTGGAAGGATATACTGATGTCTGGTAATAGTTGGCTACACAGAAGCAAACTGGTTAAATGGAAATTAGGGGTG
>PVJN01034146.1:0-22966 GCA_004026805.1 Lasiurus borealis | reverse complement strand
ATTGGAAGTGATCAGGACAGTGTAGAGGGGGGGCAGTTTGGAGTGAGCAGGCCAATGGGGAGGTAAGGTGGGGGCGAGCAGGCCAGCAGGGAGGGAAGTTGTGGGTGATCAAGCTGGCAGGGGGACATTTGGGGGTGAGCAGGATAGCAGTAGGGGGCAGTTGGGGTGAGCAGGCTGGCAAGCAGAGTGGTTAGGGGAACTCAGGCAGATGAACAGGTGAATGGCTGGAGCCAGCAGTCCCAATTGTGAGAGGGATGTCCAACTGCTGGTTTAGGCCCAATTCCTGTAAACTGGCATACAGCATACTTCAAGGGGTCCCAGATTGGAGAGAGTGCAGGCTGGGCTGAGGAACACCCCCACCCCACCCCATGCACGAATTTCATCGACCAGGCCACTAGTAATCTAATAAAGAGGGAATATGCTAATTTACCCTCATGCCACCGCAAAGATGGCGGTATCCACAGCCAATAAGGAGGGAATATGCTAATTGACTGTCCTGCCCTCAAAGATGGTGTTGCCCACAGCCACAAGGTGTGGACACTGAGTCCCTTCAGTCCTGTTGGAGCAACAGGCATGTGGCAAGGCCAGGCCCATCACCAGGCAGACCAAGCTACTTAGAATGCCTGCCTCCAGAGTCCCCCAGTCCCCTCAGCCCCCTAGCTGCCCATGGCTGGCCTGAGGTGCAAGCAAGCCTCAGATGGCAGCTGCCCAGCCAACACCCAAGGTGCAGGGAAGCCTCAGATGTCAGCTGCCCAGCTGTCCAGGGCCAGCGCAAGGCACAGGCAAGCCTCAGATGGTGGCTGCCCAGCTGCCCAGGGTCGCCTGAGGCTCAGGTAACCAGGGCCAGCCAATGCTTGTGCTGCCGGCAATGGCAGCAGCAGAGGTATGATGGGACATCGCCCTCCCCTGATCCCTGGGTCGCCTCCCACCCTTGAGGGCTCCCAGACTGTGAGAGGGGGGCAGGCTAGGCTGAGGGACCACCCTCCAGTGCATGAATTTTCATACACCAGGCCTCTAGTAATGTATAATAGTGAATGCAAAGTGCTTAGCACAGTACCTCCACCATACTACCGTGCTGGCTACTGTTCCTGTCATTACAGAATGGAAGTGAAGGATGGAGAGAAAGGAAGTATGGATTCCACATTGGGATTTGTGCTGTGTGGCTGTGGAAGAGGTTTCTGAAACACACCTCTGCCTGTGGATAACTGATAGGGGAAGGAACAAAGGAAATACAAATAGTGCATATATTGCTTTGATTTAAATATATGGCTGCTATAGAACTCATGGAGCTGTGTGGCTGGATGAGAACCATCCCTTCTGTTCAGGGAGGTGCGGGACTAACCTTGCCCTCTCCTACCCCCAGCACCCAGGTGTTTGGATTTGGTCTGACTTTGAATCATCTTTGAACTGTATTTGTTATGAAACTGATGGAGCCCTAGGGGTGACCTGTCTAGAACTTTCCCATCTCACTGAATATCTAATGCAGAGCAGACCTGGGCCTCTATGGATAGTTAGACCTGAGTCAGCCTTTGGGAAATGGCACACTTCTGGCCAGAGCCAAGAGCCTGTCCATTCACTGTCCCAGCTGTCTTTCATGGGAGCTGTCACAGGTGTAGGCCACACCAACTGAGACGGCAGACAGAGCAGGGGTGTGAAGCAATGAAATGCAAACAGAAATGGTATTTGCCTCAAGCACCTTCCGGGATGTCCTTCAGATCTTTAGCTTCCTGGTGCCCTGTTTTCCACAAGGATCCAGGCTGTCCTTGGATCTACTTGCCGCTGCCCATCGGTGCCCTTGGCTCCATGGGCTCCATATTGATGTCCCACTTCTTTCCCAGGTGACTTTGGCCAACTTGAGCTGATGTTCCTAGGATTATGGCACAGCTTTGATGCCACTGTGAGCTGTGTTGTTACGTAGCATCCATCTTCTCATTGGCATTGACTTGGGCACTCCCACTTTCACCCTGATGAATCAGGTCCTTTCCCGACGGCATAATGACTCTTATGGTCAGCCCCAAACAGGGGGAGGTGTAGCTTATTCTCTTAGTCTCCTATCACATTTACAATATTGCAACTGTTCCATTTATGGATTCAATTTATCCAAGCTGCACCTCTCCTGGGTCACAATACAAGTTTCCTCCAGTACTGAGGTGGAATATTGATATTATAATGGAATGACTTACCTCTTAAAGAGCCATCATGTGCTGACCATTAGTCAGTTATATTGGCCCAAACCTTGAATCCTTCCCATCATTGACAGCCAGGGCAGGGCTTGGAGGGTCAGGTGTATCTGTTTATTCATTGAAGATTCTACGGCCGTCAGTTTCAAATATCCTAAAATATTCTGCCAGGGAGTCCTAGTACAGCTTTTCAAATAAGTAAATCTTGGCAGGGCACTGTGCCAGGATTGAAAGCCAACATTCCTGGCTGTGATGTGGGAATGGTATCTCAAGGATATGAGACTGGGGATTGGGTTCTCTCTCTCTCTCTCTCTCTCTCTCTCTCTCTCTCTCTCTCTCTCTCTCTCTCTCTCTCCTTCCTTCTTCCATTTTTCACCTAAGTGAAAGAAAAGTACTGTTTCCAGGGGAAAATTTCAGACCTGGCATGAATTAGAGAAGATGTGGAATTTTACACAATGGGCATGACTCAATGGAAAGAGTGTGGGCCATCAGGAGACTTAGAATCGGGCCCACTCTGCCAATATGATTTGTAAACTTGGGCAAAACCTTAACCTTTCTGTGCTTCTGATTCTGAAAAGCAGGGATGGGGTTGAGGAAAGGATGGACTGGACTGAATTCTTAAAAACAGTCTTCTTTTTGATGGACTTAGGCTTTTAGCAACTAGTGATGGAAAAGGCCTGGCATTGGCTAGGCGTTCCCACCCACCTTCTTGGTAAGGCAGAATGGGGTCCAAACTGAAGCCACGTGCTCCCTTTTTGTACCAAGAAAGAAGTAAAGCAAATACTAAGTTTCAATCAATAGCACTCCTTGAACACAGAAGATGGAACTATTTTCCCCCAAATTGTTTTGATTGCTGCCAGTAATTGCTATTTGGTATGAAATCCATTCAGATCATCAAAAGCCAAAGGAACATACAGAGCATGAAAAGATATTGTAATTGGCACCATTGTAACTATACGCTGTGTGATCTTAGCTGGGAGGCGGGAGGTTGTAGGTAACTTGTAATCCAGTTTTCTTTGTTATGAAACAGAATGTTACCATTGTATTTCTTTGGGATAATAATTATAACATTTCAGACAAATAGAGTGCTTTTCTCAGGAGGTGCTTAAAAAGCTCAGGAGACACCCAGTCAGCCTTGTAAACACAGTAAAACCTGGCTCGGTTACATTTCTCTCAATTGAAAATTTCTATTAACCAGCGTTTCCCCTCATCCGTCCTATCTCAATACATGATTTTTATGCTGGCGAATCTGACAACCTCAGAGACAAGGAAGTGCTTCCTGAATCATCAAAGAATTATGAAACCTTCAGTAGACTTTCAGTGTTAATTGTAACTTATGACAGCCTAATTTTTTGAAAAGTGGCAATTCACGTGTTGTAGAGACTATAATTAGTGGAAATAGTTTGTTAATCAGACTGCTCTGTTTTCTGACCATACTGTACAGTCTTTAGTAAATTCTTTGCAGCAACTGCAGCACAAGCTCTCCCTGAGAGCCACAAAGGAAGCAAAGTAAATGAAGGTAGGATTCTTAATAAATTGGCATAGAAAAAATAGTACTCATTCTGGGCAAATGATCATTTCCTTTCTTCTTCAACTTCTACCTTAGCTTCTAAACTAAATGAAAAGAGAAAATGGTAAGTTTAAAAAATAGATAGAATTTGCTTTTTTTATGACTTTGCCATTCCCAAGATCATGGCTAATGTTAAAAACTAGACAGTCAGCTCTTATAGCAAAGATGAGTCTTTAAAATCAAATTTTGGATGATATTGACTAGAGCTGCTTCACAAACAATTTTTTTTTAAGGAGAGTATCAGTACTGTAGATTAGTTGTGTTAACTGACCTATTCTAGATATTTTATTAAAGAATTAAGATATTAAGGCAGTTAAGATGAACTTGATAACATTTTTAAATGTCCAAGTTCTTAATGATGGGATCTTTAGCTAAAATTGGTGTTTTGCTCATGTTCATTGCAAAGAATAGAAAATTCAGGAATGTGTAAACAAGAAAATGAAAAGAATCCATTATTCTATCACCCAAAGAGAACTATTATTGCCTTTTCATATGTTTCCTTTCGTTTTCCTCCTATGTATGCATGTGAACATTTTACAAAATTAGCTCATACTACATGTATTATATGCTGCTCCCCACCACATTACATAAAGGAGATTTCCTAGGTCAATAAACAGTCTTTTAGAACTAAAAGACTGTCTATATTTATGAACCATAATATATTAAAACAATCTCCTGTTGTTGAATTTTACATCATTTTAAATTTGGGCATATAATGCTGCAACAAGTCTCTTTGCTTATTTATCTGTCTATTTATTTAATCATTTTTATTGAGTACTGTGTGCCAGGGTCTGGACCAGGAGTTGAGTATATATCATCCTATCTAATAATCCTATCTAATAAAGAGGGAATATGCTAATTGACCATCACTCTGTCACAAAGATGGCTGCACCCACAGCTGAGGCCAAGTTCCCATTAGGAGCCTTAATGAGCAATCAGCATGGATCTGAGGCTATGCCCTCCCCTGCCCCCATGGGACCTTACAGGGGACCTCAGGCTGATCCCCCTGCCCCAGTGCCAGGCTGGTGGACCTCAAGTAGAGACCCCCCACTAGGTGGGGCTTGACAAGGGACCTCAGACTATGCCCCCTGCCCCAGCACTGGGCCAGGGACCTGAGACTGTGTCACCCCCCTTCCTGGCTGGGCTTGACAGGGGACTTAGGCTGTGTACCCCATCCAGTGGGGCTTGACAGGGGACCTCAAGGTGCACCCCCAGTGCTGGGTTGGGGAAACTCAGACTGCACCCCGTCCAGTGGGGCTTGATGGGGGACCTAGGGCTACACCTCCCCCTGCTGGTGGGGCTTCACAGGGGACCTAAGGCTGCCCCCCCTCGCCTGGTGAGACTTGATGGGGGACCTCAGGCCATGCCCCACACCCAGCAGGGCTTGACAGGGGATCTCAGGCCATATCCCCCATCTGGCGGGACTTGATGGGGGAACTCAAGGCATGCCTCCCACCCTGATTTGGGCTTGGGGACCTCAGGCCATGCCATCCGTCCTGGTGCCAGGCCAGGGGACCTGAGGCCATGCCCCCTGCCTGGCAGGGCTTGACATGGGTGGGACTGGCTGGGTCTGGATCTAGCCCAATGTGGGGGAGGCGGGGTGGCCGGGTCTGTGTCTCATGCGATTTTGAGGTGCATGTGGTGGGTGGGGACTTGACTCAGGGTCCCGAGGTGAGGCCCAGACTCTGACAGAAGGAAGGTTTTCATAAACATTTTACTAATTTTCTTTCATCTCTGATACTTCTATTATAGAGAAAGGGCAAATAGCAATATTAAATTATTTCCTCTAATTAATCCCCTTTTAATGTGCACAAGTTTTGTATGCCATGTCACTAGTTAATAATAACCCTCCTAATACTTAGCATTTATTATGGTTATTTATTTATTACAGTTACTACAGATCGGGTACTTTATTCATATTAGTATATTAACTATATTAATAATCATTCTGATAAATTAGTATAATATAATAGTATTAACTAATTACATTCTTATGAGGCATAGGTTTTTTATTATTTCTATTTTCCAGATTAGGAAATGGAGGCTTAGAGAATTGAAATGACTTGTCCACAATCACCCAATTAATATGTGGCAGAACCATAATTCAAACCCAGAGATGAGTGGATAAAAAAGCTGTGGTACATTTACACAATGGAATACTGTGCAGCTGTAAAAAAGAAGGATCTCTTACCTTTCGAGACAGCCAAGAGAGACCTGGAGAGTATTATACTAAGTGAAATAAGCCAACCAGAGAAAGACAAATATCACATGATCTCACTCATATGTGGAATCTAATGAACAAAATAAACTAATGAACAAAATAGATCCAAAGACATAGAAGTATGGAACCGACTAATGAATCTTAAAGGAAAGGTGGGAGTTGGGGTGGGGGTGGGAAAAGATTAACCAAAGAACTTACATGCATAGATGCATAAACCATGGACATAGACAATAGTGTGGTGGAGGCCTGGAAGAGGAGTTGGGTAGATATGGGGTAGAGGGGGGTCAATGAGGAAAAAAGGGAGACATCTGTAATACCTTCAACAATAAAGATAAATTAAAAAAAAGAAAAACTCACAAAAAAACAGGCAGCTTGACTCTAGTCCTCTTCTTTTAACCACAGTGGTTTATGTTTCAGTCAAAAAGACACTCACTTGCCCCTATGGGCATGAAACAATTTAAATGTGATAAGCTTTCAGTGATTCTCTGATTATTTTATGAGGGTGAATTCTAAAAATAGGAATACTAAGTCAAAGAGTATGAATAATCCTCCTAGTGAATAATGGTATGGTCAAGGTCCTAAGTGGAGGAGAATCAGAGATGATGAGATTACTTGTTTGCTTTGCTTTTTTTTTTCAGGGCGAGGGCTGCAAGGGGGAGGGATTCGGGGGGCAGGTCAAGGATGGGGCAGGACCTTTGTCCTTGCTCTATCAGAAGGTAATAGAGATGATAGTGGCAGACCTTGGAGAAGGTCTGGGCAATGTTTTCCTCTCAAGCCTGGGTCATTGTGTGCCTGCCCTTCAGAAATGTTTATTTCCTTTTGACAATGAAAGACTCAAGATGGCAGAGGGGAGGAGGCATAGAGAGAAAGAGCTCATCAAAGGAATGAGTCTAGATTGCAAGTGAATGTGTAGCCTCCTGAGACAAGTATCATCCCAAGAAAATGCCTCTGCTCACCAACAACCCCCCAGTTCAGGTAGACTTTCTCATTTCAGGTAGTATTTAAGAGAGCCTTTTCTACACCTATACCACGAACTACTTACATATGGCAAGTGATTATCTGTGAACGTGCCTTGTTCCCTAAGTAAGCGTTACCTGTCTTTGGCCACCTTTCCGCCACACAGTATCATAATAGCAATAGACTTGGTTGGCAGCTGTGCTAGGTTCGATTCAGGGCTCTGCCACTAACTTGCTGTGTTATGTTGGACAATCTTTTTGGGATTCTTAGTTTCCCACCTTGAAAGTAATACAGAGTGAGTGCTGGCGCGGGTGGCATAACAGCCGCTCAGGGCGAGAGGTTGGTGTGGTGCAGCCTCCTGGCTTTGACGTTCTCTCTTAGGCCCGCTCCTTGGCTGCTCTGCACTGATGCAAAGCAGAAGAGCAGTGGCCAGAGGACGTAGGCCTGACTGACTCAAAGATGGACACTCCCTGTGCGGAGAAGATGCTCATGGAGGAGAAGGCCAAGTGAGAGGAGCAGCTGAAGGACACTATGGAAACAGATAAGCGAGCTCTGGCAGACACTGAGAACTTGGGGCAGAGGACCCAAAAATTGGTGGAGGAGGCAAAATTACAGGGCATCCAGGGCTTCTGCAAGGACTTGTTAGAGGTCGCAGACAGCCTAGAGAAGGCAACACAGCGTGTTCCCAAAGAGGAGGTTACAGAGGACCTGAAGAACCTCTACGGGGGAACGCAAGGCATGCCCCCCACCCCAATCTGACTGAGGTCCAGATGCAGAAGGTGCTCACGAAGCACAGCCTGCTCAGGCTGGACCCTGTGGGCACCCAGTTCCACCCCGATGAGCACTAGGCCTTGTTCCACACGTGGAGGGGAAGGCGCCCGGCAGGTGGCGCTGGTGAACAAAGTGGGTTACTAGCTGCAGGGGCGCACCTGGTGGGGGAGGCTTCTCTCAGGCTCAGTGGATTGTGGGTAGTCACTGGCTGTAACTCTTAAAGAACTGGTTGCTCTGTGAATACTCCAAACCTTGTTGGAAAGCTTTAGTAGTCAGCAGCTAAACAGGAAATTGGGCCCATTACTCAGTTGTTCCTGGACTATAATTTGGGAGTCTGTTTATTGATTTTCAATACACGTATAATAGTTCACATGCTTACAGAGCAGGACACTATGGGCCCCTGATTATCGTGAATAATGCTACATCTGCTCAAAGTCTGATAACACCAAAGTATTTAAATGAATAAAAGGTCTCTGAAAAAAAAATAATACAGAATTGTAGTGACAAATTAGGTGAAACGAGTAGGAAAACACCTGCAGCTGGAGGAGAAACCAAGATGGCGGCATAGGTAAACACCTAAACTGCTGCATCACACAACAATTTCAAAACTACAATTTAAAGACAAAACAGGCATCATCCAGAACCATAGGAAGGCTGGCTAAGTGGAAATTCTACAACTAGAGGGAGAGAGAAAAGAACACTGAGACTCAGAGGAGCTGCAGGAGGCAGAGGTACTGAGATGCACATGTGCAGATAGGACTGTGCGCCTGGCTTTCTCAAGTGGGAGGGAGACAAAAGCCTCTGCTTGTGCTGAACTCCAGTCCCAGGCGAGACTTTGGGGACCCAGACTCATTTGGGGTGAAACTGGACAGTCAGGAAAGAGAAAAGCAGACTGAGACTCAGAAGAACTGCAAAAGGCAGAGATACTGAGGAGCATGTGTGGAAAGGGCAGGCAACTGAGTACATGGCTGGTTCTCAACTGAGAGGGAGACACGAGCTCCCAATGGCTCTGAACTCATTTGGGGAGAAACTGAACTGTTCGGCAGCAGGTGGAACTTGAGGGCGGCTTTCTCTCAGAGGTGCTTGCAATGATTACCATGGGACACTGAGACAAAGGGGCCTATTAGGGCAGTGTTGATGGGAAACCAATGCTGTCTGCTCCACCCTAAGACTCCACACCATCCAAGGTGAGCACAGAGGCTTTTGCAAGTCTTGTCTCATAAGGGTGTCTCCAGCACAGAAATTCTCCCAGTATAGACACAGCTGATCCTCACAGCCAGTTGGCTTGGAGGTCAATATCTCCCAGTTATACTAACAACAATTAAGGCTTAACTACAACAAGACTGTGCACACAGCCCACAATGGGGTGCACCAAGAGTGTCCACCTCAGGTAACTGGGGAGGCTGAGCCACTGGGCCCTATAAGATACCTAGCACACAAAGCCACTCTATCAACTCAGGGAAGCAGCCAAAATGTAGAGATAAAGAAACAGATCACAAATGAAAGAAATGGAGGAAAGCAAATGACTTGATATAGAGTTCAAAACCACGGTTATAAGGTTTTTCAAGAATTTTCTAGAAAAGGCTGATAAATTTAGCCAGAGCCTCGAGGATATGAAAAAGGACCAACTAGAAATCAAGCATACACTGACTGAAATAAAGAATAATATTCAGAAATCCAACAACAGACTAGAAGATCTCAAGAAACAAGTCAGAGATTTGAAATACAAAGAAGCAAAAAACACCCAACTGGAAAAACAAAAGGAAAAAAGAATCTAAAAATATGAAGATAGTGTAAGGAGCCTCTGGGACAACTTCAAGCATACCAACATCCAAATTATGGGGGTACCAGAAGAAGAGAGAGAACAAGATACTGATAACCTATTTGAAGAAATAATGACCAAAAACTTTCCCCACATGGTGAAAGAAATAAACTTATAAGTCCAAGAACTGCAGAAAATCCTAAACAAAAGAAATCCAAAGAGGACCACACCAAGACACATCATAATTAAAATGCCAAGAGCAAAAGACAAAGAGAGAATATTAAAAGCAGCAAGAGAAAAACAGTTAGTTACCTACAATGGAGCACCCATATGATTGTCAGCTGATTTTTCAACAGAAACTATACAGGCCAGAAAGGAGTAGCAAAAAATATTCAAAGTGATGAATAGTAAGAACCTACAACCAAGATTACTCTACCCAGAAAAGCTATCGTTCAGAATTGAAGGTCAGATAAAGAGCTTCATAGATAAGAAAAAGCTTAAAGGAGTTCATCACCACCAAACCAGTATTATATGAAATGCTGAAGGGTACTCTTTAAGAAGAGGAAGAAGAAGAAAAACGTAAAGATAAAAAAGTTATGAGCAACAAATACATATCTATCAACAAGTGAATTTAAAAATCAAGTGAATAAAGATATCTGATGAACAGAATAAACTGGCGAATATAATAGAAACAGGGGCATAGAAAGGGAGTGGACTATTCTCGGGGGAAAAGAGACTGGACAAAAATCATACATCTATGGATGAGGACAGTGGTGGGTGTGAGGCGGGGGGTAAGGGCAGAGGGTGGGGTGGGAACCGGGTGGAGGGGAACTGTCGGGGCAAAAAGAGGAATAATTGTAATAATCTGAACAATAAAGATTTATTAAATTTTAAAAAAAGATAAAAAAAGAAAAAAAACCTGTAGCTAACCTTTATTGAATGATTAATGTAAATATCACAAAACAAAACACTATTCCAAGTTATTTATTCCTCATAACAATCATGGTAACCTGGAGTCTAGATAGCTCTCCTGGTTTTCACCCCTGGGGCTACTTCTATGATTATGTTATACTAGAGGCTTGATGCCCAAAATTCATGCAAGGGGCTCACCCCTCGCAGCCCCAGCTTTGTCCAGACAGTGGTCTGGAAGGACTGCTAGTCTAATTAGCATATTATGCTTTTATTATTATAGATTATGGGGCCAAACTTTGAAGATGTAATTAAAGTGACTAATCAGTTGACCTTAAACTAGACAGATTATTCAGCTGGGCTTAGATATTATCCTATCTAATAAAGAGGGAATATGCTAATTGACCCTTATGCCATTGCAAAGGTGATGGCACCCGTAGACAATAAGGAGGGAATATGCTAATTGACTGCCCCACCCTCAAAGATGCCGGTGCCCACAGCCACAAGAAGGGGCCATCCAGCTCCCTCAACCCCTTTGGGGTGGCAGGCTTGCGGCAAAGTTGTGCCCACCCCCAGGAAGGCCCAGCCATTCCAAGTGCCTGCCTCTGGAGTCCCCCAGTTCCCTCAGCCCCTCAGCCCCCCAGGGCTGGCCCCAGGTGCAGGCAAATCTCGGATGGTGGCTGCCTAGATCACCTTCTGCCCCTGAGGGCTCCTGGACTGTGAGAGAGAGCAGGCCGGGCTGAGGGACCCCCCTTCCAGTGCATGAATTTTCATGCATCAGGCCTCTAGTAATCATGTAGTCCTTAAAAGCAAGAACTTTTCTCTGGCTTTTGGCAAAAGAGGAGCTGGAGAGATTTGAGGCACGAGAAGGACTCAGTGTAGTTGCTGCTTTGAAGATGGAGTGGTTCACAGGAAAAAGAGCCCGGGCAAGCTCTAGGAGCAGAGGGCCAGCCCTGATGACAACCAATAAGGAAACAAGGACTTCAGGCCTACAGCTCCAAGGCATTGGATTCTGCCAACAACCTGGATGACAAGAAGCTGAGTGAGTTTGGAAGGGCATTCTTCCCAGAGGCTCCAGATGAGGGCCCAGCAGGTTGACATCTCGGCTTCTTCCACCTTGTGAGTTGTTAAGGAGAGAATCCACTTGAGCCAGCCCAGACTTTTAACCCACAGAACTGCAAGATAATAAAAGGGTGTTGCTTTGAGAGGCTAAGTTATGACAACAGTAGAAAACTAATACAAACCTCATATCATAGTGGTTTATTATACCCACTTTATTACTATGCCCTCTTTGCAAATGAGAAAACCGAAGCACAGAGAAGTAGAGTCATCTAACTGAAGTCGCCCAGCTATTAAATGTCAGAACTGGGATTTAAATCCAGGTAGTCTTTCCCCATAGCCTATTCTCTAACCTATCGACACAGCCCTGAGACAACTGCAGATACTCCTTGAATATTAGTTAGTTTCCCTTCCATTTTCTTTCTAGAGTAGCTGGTGGGCACCCAGCTAGCACATTGCTTGATTTTGATATTATATTAAAACTTTTTAACAACATTTTCTGCTTATTTTAACTCCCCAATCCTCCAAATTCAGAGTGAGTTTGCTGTACCAGCCAGAATTCTGGAATGAGAATTAGGAAATCTGGACCCAGCTATTCATCACCATCTATCCAACCATCCATCTCCCGTTTGGTCAACATGCATTGATAGAAGGTCCTATACGCCTGGAGTCTAATACCATGTGACTTGATGAAGTATCAGGAACTTTCCTAGTTCTGTTTTCCTTGCACATGAGTTAGGGGATTTGACAAAACTTGTTTTAAGGTCTAGGCCACCAGTCTAATGCTTTTATAGTCCTTGTACATGCTGACCTATGGATTTGACAAGGTAGGGCAATGTTTCTCAGAGCCCAGCCTGAGTATCACCTTCATCAGAATCTCCTGGGTGCCTAATAAAAAATCAGAACTGTTTTTTTGTTTTGTTTATTTATTTATTTATTTATTTAGATTATATTTTTATTGATTTCAGAGAGGAAGGGAGAGGGAGAGAGAGATGCAAACATCTATGAGAGAATCATCAGTAGGCTGCCTCCTCCACGCTCCCTACTGGAAAGAGAGCCAGCAGCCCAGAATCTAACTAGGATCTCCTGGTTCATACATAGGTCGATGCTCAACCTCTGAGCCACGCCGGCCAGGCCAGATCTGGTTTTCCTAAACTCTGCAGGTTATTCTTACGCACCCAGAAGTGTGAGATGTACAGCTAAAGGGATGCCACTGCTCGTCCTCGCCCCTCCAGACCCCACTCCCGCCAAGGACAGGGAGGCCAGCGGTTACGGTGATGATGGAGCAGGTCTGCCCTAGCCCCCCTATCTGCGCCTGTCCCGTGCCATAACAGGGGTTAACAGGAGGAGTTCCCCCGCTCCAGGCGTCAGGAGCCTTTTCCCTTCCGAAAGGGAGGGGGGCTGGGGCTGGGGCTGGCGCTGGCCGGTGAGGGGGGCGGGGAGCTGGGGCAGCTGGCGCCTCGCAGCTGTAACTCGCCGGGGTCAGGCGGCAGCCTTTCCACCTGCCTTGGCACGGGGGCGGGGAAACTGGGGAAGTGGGTCAGCCCGAGGGCTCGCCGGGGCAGACCCTTCCCCGCCTTCGCTTCCCGCTCCCCCCCGCTCTCCGGCCGAGCGTCAGGCCTGGGCTCCAGCCGAGCGGTTTCGCTGGAGCGTCCGCGCCCAGGGTGTCCGCGCCCGGGGCTGGGCCGCCCGGTGCCCGCGCCGCGGCGCTCCGCTCGCCGGCGCCCTGCGGCGCGTTGGCCCTCCCGCCACCCCCTCGGCGGGCCCGCCCTCACCGTGGTGAGAGCGACATTCTGCGGGAAAGGCTAGCGGACCTCGGCGCCCGATCCCGCGGCGCGGAGGCTGGAGGCTGGGTCGGCGGGCGGGACTGCTGCGCGCCCCTCGCACCCGGGACTGCGGCGGCGGACGGGAAGCCGGCGCGCTTGTTCCCGGCCCCGGTGTCCGGCCGCTGCGGGGCAGCCCCCGCCCCAGCCTGCGGGCAAGACCTCGCCCCTCGGGCTCGTACGGGGGAAAGGACGGACCCAGCGCTGCGGAGGGACCTGCCTGCCTGACTACTCGTATATGGCAAAGTTTCTCGCCGAGCTCCTGGGCTGCACGTTGCCGAGCAAGGGCGCCTCTCCCACGCTGGAGGTAGGTGGCGGAGGGTGTGTCCCCGCAGCCACGCCTGTCTGCGGCGGCGGCGGGGGCCCCGACCGCGCCCTGGGGTCCCCAGGAGTTGGCCAGCGCAGTCTCACTTTGTCTGCTTTCCACCTGGATGTCTGGGGCGGGGCAGGGACCGGATGGCGAGGTGAAACCTTGAAGTTGCGCCTCCCTGGACCTCAGTTGAACCCATTTTTTTTTTTCCTTCTTCTTCTTCCCTAGTTGACAGGCAAGCACATTTTTCTGTTAGTCTGGAAGAGTGTGTAGAGTTGGTCTTTACCTGAAATAGCAGGGATGCTTGAAAATGAGCGGTGTCCCACAGCCCCTCTCAGCTGCCCATTTTGTTTCCTCCCCTTTCCTTTTAATTTGAAAACACAATAGTAAGATCCTTAGGTCAGAAGGTTCCTACGGCCCTCCCCCAACCTCCAGCACACACACACACACACACACACACACTCAGAAAGTGAACTCATGTCTTCTGTGAGTGCGATCCAGTGGGGATGAGAAGGGTGAAAAGAGGATTTGCCGAACCAGGTGAGCAGATCCGGACTCTGAAGGCAGGTACATCTCATTGCCCCCACCTGCCCGAGATGGCAATGCCGCTGCTGTAAGCATCCCAGCAAGAAGTTGTTTAGGAGAAGGCTGGCTTGCTTGTCCTCCTGGGATGCATCCCCTTCCTTCCTCACTTCTATAGTGCCACAGGGTCCTTTGTCTCTATCCAGCCGCCCTCCCAACAGGCTGCCTGATAACCAGGCCGGGACCAAGGGCCCTCGCTGTGGCCCTGGCCAGGTGGACCAGTGGGCCGTGTGTGCTTGCCTGGCACTGCTCACTCAACCCAAGATCCGCATGCAACTCTCCCAGCCAGCCAGCCTCAGGGCTTCTCCAGGAGCTGCCTCAGCCCTGTCTGTCTGCAGTTCCCTGACTGGCCAGAGAGGGCAGCATTTTGTCTCTTCTCAGCAGTTTGTCCTTCAGCAAGAAGATACTCTTAGTCTCTTCCCTGACCGCTTATTAGTCTTCTCACCTTTGGCAACTGTCGGTGTTCTTACCTTCTGAGCTCCTCTGGTCATATTCCTTTGATTTTGGCGGTCAGATCTCGGCTGTGTTTTTAAGCCGGGAGAACCCCATGGAGCTGGGAAACAAGAGCAGGCGGGCAGAAACCAGACTGAAATGCCTGGACACTTGGTAGCCTGGAATCTCAGAAAGAATTTGAAGAGCCTGAAAAAGGAAAGTTTTCCAGGCCTGCAGCTAAGATGAGCCGTCTCCTTTGACGGGTAACATCTCTGCCTCTTTGCTTCTCTGTGATGTAAATGTTAGGCAGCATTTGGGAACTCTTCCAGGCGCCCGAGAGACTCCTTTAAAATTGCTTTTCTCTTCGACGTTCTCTTCATTTCTATTTGGATTTTTGTTCCTAAATTAACAAAACTCATGCCACACTGGGGATTGAATCCGCAACCTGGACATGAATAAAAATATATTAAAACACATACAAACACACACACACACACACACACACACCAAAACCCCCATACCAAGCAATTTTGGTTATAGTTACTGTGTTTTGGTTGTAGATAAGCCTGTTTTATTCTCCAATCAATGGACATCCCACCTTGATTTCTTAAGAAAATTGGCTCTCAATCATTGATGGTTGGAGAAGGCCTTAAAAACTAAGTCAGAGACATAGTTGGACAATTAAGAAAATGAGTAGGTGTTCTGTCTTTGGAAAAGTAGGGAAAGGGAATCCCCTGTCTTTGAAAACTCCTTAAATCTTGCTTTGTGTATTTTCTACCCATCTAAAGGCAGGAGCTACTGTAGCATCTGCTCTCTCCTTTCTACAAACGCTTGACTCAGTGTTGATGGAATCCACTAAAACACTCCATCCAAGTATCACTTTTGTCAGGGTTGTTGGAGGAATTAAGTGACTGCCCCTTTCCTACCTGTGGGGAAAATCTGTGCCCAAAGAGATGAATAACTGAGCCAGGAATGTGTTTTGAGGATGCTTTCTTCTCAGACAATAACCCCTTGAACACACTCTTACTCATGAATGAAGAGACAGTTGTTGAGTTCTCTACATCTGGTAGGGAGAGAAATGTATAAGGAAGATATCCCTAAACCTTTAAAAATACACTATATTCATTTCCTAAAAGCGAAAGTGCTAGGATAGGAGAAAACTGTATGCAGTTTTTCATTTGCCCCAAATGGTCTAATTCTAGCTTTGGAGGTAACTTTAGTTTCAGGGAGGTCAAGAGAAGAGATGGATATTTTCATAACAAATGGCCTTTGTTTTTATTTTGGTTAGGAGGTGGCCAAGAATGTAGTTTCTTCCTACACAGGCCAATTAGGAGCTTGTGCCTGAAAGAGGACCAAATCCCGGCAGGACCTCCTCTGTGTTTGCAGCTGTCTGACAAGGGAGGATGGGTGACAGGTTATGGGGAACACGGGCAGAAAGTCACTGTGGCTGAAAAACAACTCCAGTGCATTCCCTGCTGCATCATCCTCAGAGGCTAAGGACAGATGGTGTGCATTTGAAACACAGAGTAGGTTTCGTGATCATTTTGTTAACCTTTCCTTTCCTTTTTCTTAGTACAGTGTTTAAGTTTACAAACCAAGTCCTTGAGAAACAATATTAAAATTTCAAAAGGAGAGCAAAGTGGGTAAACTTATTTACTCCAATCATGGCAGGGCCCTGAACACTGGGCTAGACTTTAGAATAATGATTGTGCCTCACCAAGACAGAGCTCCTGCAGAAAGAGTGAGCTTGCTATGGATTCTGATGTCTAGGAAGGTAGGACATTCTAAGCACACAGGTTGCTGGTTTCAGACCAAGCTGGTCCTATTTATGTCTTATAAGCATGGCTGGCTGGCTGGCTTGTCCTGGCATCCATTCCTTCCTCTTTAAGCTCTGACATATTATGAACTTGACCTCAATGTTGCTTTGCACTGTGCCTTAGTGATAGTCAGTGATGGGGTCCAGGACAGGAAGTGGCAGGAGAATGATATAGACAAAGGCAAGCTTTTTCTCCTTCCAGGCCCCTCATCCTTAGTTTACAAACCTGCATTTTGAATCCTACCATCCTTCATCATCTAACCTGGTGGGCACCTTTCAGGAGCCACATCTTTTGGGCAGAACACATCTGACTTTACAGAAAAGGGACGTTCGATTCCATGCCACTGGTCATAGATGTGGTCTCTAGAATTGTCACACCTCATGTCTACTCTACTCAGTTCCACATTCTGTTTTCTGTCTCAACCAGTATTGCTGCCTAACTGTGACAATAGCTTTATTTTAATTTATGTATCATACATAATAACCAATTTATTGCCTACTCTGGACCAACCATTGTCCTAAGGGCATAATACAGAGTGGGGAGGTAGGGGGAGAGAGAGGTGGGGAGGAAATGCAAAAATAGGTTTACAGTTGATCTTGTGGAAAATAATACAATAATTAATAAATAATCAAGAATGAACTATTTTACATACTCACAAATGTAAACCTACTTTGCCCATCCTGTATACATGATCTCAACTATTCTTCCAATAGCTTCAAGATGTAGATGTTAACAACTATGTTTCACAGATGAGAAAATTAAGGTTTAGAGAAAAGTAGGACATTCTAAGTACACAAGTTGGTGGTTTCAGACCAATCTTAATTTGCTGAAAGTCTCTCCAGTAATGTGTACTAGAGAGAGGATCTCAAAGTTCACCTCTTTCCCTCAACAACGGTTACTTGGTTTTTAGGATTAGAGCTGAAACAGAAAACAAAAAAAAAATATGACAAAATAAAAAACTAAATGTCTTCAAGCTGTTTCTCTGCCTGGAATATTCTTCCCCTAATATTCTCCCATTGCTGTTTCCACTTTTTTCAAGGTTCAGCTCAAATCTCACCTCCAGATCCACCTCCCTGAACAACATCCAGCCCTTTACCACAGTCCTACTGAATATTATCTGTGTTTCTTTCTATGTGAACTGTGGCCAACTCTTTCTTATAATTTCTCTGTGCTAAGTTTTCTGTGTTCAAAGGGAAGAATAGCAGGGCCAAATGCAGAACAGTTAATGCCTGGAAAGAACTTAGAATGGTACTCAATATTGTCATTACGAAGGTCCTTTCCTGTGTGTCTCTGACCTCTTCAGCTTCAAGAATAAATATTTTTTCTGTCCACAACATCTAGCAGAGTGTTTTGCATCAAATAAATGTCTGACTTAATTGATATTCTAAACATGCAGGTTTATACTTTGCTCTGATCTTAAATTATCTGTTATCTGAAATTCAAATTGAACCAGTCCTCTGTATTTTTTACTTGATAAATCTAGCAATCCTATCTTATCTTCCTCTTCCTTCCTCAGAAGTAGCTTTATAGAGTTCAGCTCCACTCAGCAATGGAAGCCCTATCCCCATCCTTCCCTTTTTATAGCTCCCACCGTGTCAGAGAGCCTGTCCCAGGCCACAGGAGGCACCTATAGGGAACTGAAGCTGCACAACAGTCTGTCCTCATTACCTCACTAGCATGGAAATTCTGAAGTGAGCAACCATTCCACTGCAAGTGTCAGGGTTGTGACTGAGAGGGGCTATTACTGGCATCCTATTTCTTCATTTTTTGTGTGTTCACCAGTTCATTCATTTATTCATTCATTTAACAACTGTTATTAAGCACTGGGTTTGTGCTAGGCACCCCATAGAAGCCTTGCTAAAAAACATTCAAACTGTTTTGACTGATCTACAGTAAGAAATGTATTTTATATTGAAATCCTGAATTCACATAGCTATTTTTAGGCCCGATGCACAAAAATTCGTGTAAGAGTATGCCTTCCTTCTCTCAGCTGCCGGCTCCAGCTTCCCTCCAGCCTCTGGACCCTGTTTGGCTTCCCTTAGGCTGCCTGCAGACATCCAGGACTCAGGCTGATTTCCCTCCAGCCTTGGCTTGTCAGGAAGGATGTCTGGAATGACATCCAGAAGATGTCCGGTCTAATTAACATATTACCCTTCTATTATTATAGATAATACTGGAATAAAGTTTCAAGAATAGTATTTTTCCTTATGACAGGGGATTTTTGCAATTCTATTTTTTCCCTTCCATTCCATTTCTTCCATTCTTAGTAAGAATTAAATGGGGGGGGGGAAAGACCCACTAAATTGATATCATGAATTGTGACTCATAATTTAAAAAGCAGTGTGGTATAAGATGGTAAGATTCTATTTTTACAGACCAGTTTGTATCACCTCATTTCCCCAGTACTGTACTTATGCCTTCTTACACCATACATATATCAGGAGATTTCTGTGATCTATCTTGGGAAGACAAATAACATACATAATATTATTATTTTTGGTAAAAAATATTTTTAGGGTTTCAAACAACTAACTTACCAAATAACTTTTGATAAATATCCTGCCTAAAATTGGGTAAGACATTTGGCATGCTATGTGAGCATATTTTATGACATGGGTTTTTATATTTTGAACCTTGTACTCAAATTTCAATTTATTTGTCTCTTTGCATCCACTAACAACAAATGTGCCCCACTGGTTAGATTGACTCCCCAGGCTACAATTTATGAATCTTACCAGTTTTATATTTTAATTGGCCTATCCCTTCTCTGGTGAAGGAAGTTATACTTTCAAGCAGATTTTACTTCTAATTTACCTGTTAAAGATGTTGATTTTTACCCATTTTAATGAACTCTTTTTGTCTTTAAAGGAATCTTACATACTTTCATCCACTTGGTCATTTTGATTGGCTTTTAATATCTAAAGAATGATGGTCAGTCTATTTGAAAGCAAATAACTTGCTTGTATATGGCTTTAACGTTAGTGATTAGATGTTGGTGGATGATCATAACACAGAAGTTGACTTTGAAACTAAAAGCTCCTATTGCCACAGCTGGGCCATTTGAGTTTTAAGCTAATGGATGCTGAGTTTGTCTGGTAAATTCACAATTCAGTTTGTTTGAGGGCCAATTGGAATTGCTCTACATATCTGAGCCATTGTATATACCCAGGCAACTCTACTTACTTTTTGTGTTAGCTGCTTTTGAACTCTGCATGTGGTCTTAAATGTATGCAGTTCATTTATAGGAATATTTGGTCTCATTATGATTACATCTGTCTAATGGCTTCTTGCTGAGAAGCCAGCAAGAATATGATTTTTGCTTTTTTGTATTTTGATAAGGAAAGGCTGGTATTTCATATCTGCCCAATGGCCAGTGCTGGGTGCATGTTGTAGGGAGCAAGGATAGGAGCTTAATTATTTGATTTGTTTCTGTTTGCTTAGTTCTTTTCGATTTGCAGATGTTCTTGTGTGTTTTGAATTTCTCTACTTTGCAAATCTTTGATGAAATACAATAGCTCCAGAGTGACATTTATATTAGGAAAGTGCTACTGACTTAGAGTTACCTATTGAAGTGGCCCATAAATATAATGACAACTTTTATTTATCTGAATTCTGTGATGAGTAAGGACTGTGCTTTCTACCTTAAATTTATTCGAGGCCTATTTTCTCCAAATAATCCATGTACCTTTCAAACCTCTACCTTTGCAAACCAAAATGGAGGATTGATTTATCACTCTCCCTTCAACCAGCTAAAACCCATGTCTACTCAACTCTATCATCAGCCAAAGCCTCACAGTCTTCTTCTTACCTAGAGTAGTACTGGGGTGACATCTGTGTTTTCTTTCTTTTTTAAACAATGTTTTTATTGATTTTAGAAAGAGAAAAAGGGAGAGGGAGAGAGAGAGAAATATGGATTGACTGCTTCCTGCACACCCCCTACTGGGGATCAAGCCCACAATGACCAGGGATCAAACCCACAATCTCTTGAGGCATGGAACTATGCTCAACCAGCTGAGCCCCACCGGTCAGAGCTTTCTTTTTCCTTCATGAACAGCCTGCCAGTACTCCTGTAGATTCTTTATTTGGTTTGTATCTTCCTTTTTATCCCTCCTAGTCTTCATCCACTGATCTGACAAACATCTATTGAGTATGTACCATGACCAAGGGTCTGTAGGAGATTTCACAATATACCGCTAATTGGTTTGCTTCCACGAAGTCTCCCTCCTCTCCACTATTCCTGAATTTGCAGCTAGAATATCACAATGGCTTTTCATTGTCACTTTCTTACATAATAGCTAACTGACTTTCTATTTCCAAAGGCTCAAGTCTCTAAATTCTGCCTAGGCTATTTCTAAGGTATTCCCTAAAGTGTTTCCCTCTGCCTAGCTAACTTAACTTCCTGCCATTGATTTTCTTCCATTGATCCTCACACGTCAAATACAGATTCTTCCCCCTGTGCCTTTGTTGTTTATGCTACTTGTCTATCCTTTAATATGATGACCTATCCTATTCTTCTCATTCTTCCTAACTCCTTAACCTTCAAGGTTATAGTCAAGACCCTGCCTTTTATGAAGCCTTCCCCAAAACCACAGCAAATAGGCCAGGAGTACACAGACTGGAAAATCAGGTACTTGGTTTCCAATTTTGGCTCTTCCACATTTTAGCTATGTGATCTTAAATAAATTACTTCTCTGTGCCTCACTTTTATTTTCTGTAAACTTAGAATAATAATAGTAGCTATTTCATTGAGTTATGAGGATTAAATAAGAATTCTAATAAAGTATTAGCATAGTAGGTGACATATAGCAATTGACAAATAATATGTAATAATGATGATTATTGTTATTATATGCTTTCACCTTGATTCTAATAACCCTGTTTTGTCTATCTTTGACTATCTTAGAAACACCTTGCATATTTCTGAATTCTTCACAGTGCTGAGCACAACATAGGTACTCAATCAATACTTATTAATTTTGAACACATGCCATATGCTGTTTTAGCAAAATCTGGGAACCAATTTATTTCTGGATATATTTAATTGTATTTCATGGAAATGTGACATCCACTGTCCTTTAGTGACTTGGCCCTAATCTATGAGATGTATATTGATGCTAACTTAGGCTGCAGTTACACAAGTGATGATAATGTACTTTTACATGCAATTCTGGCAGAAGGAGTACTTGAAAAATGTGCCAATTATAAATGCCACTTAAATAAAATTCAACTGTAAATTGTAATATAATTAAACACAGAATATTTTTTAAATGATTTGCAAACATGTATCCTAAAGTAAGTCAACTGAAGAAAATTCATGTTGTAAGTCACGATTTTATTCATCAGACCTTTATGTTCCATGCTGTTGATAGGGAATTCTTGCTGGAAGTCAAGCTAGATTATTCCAAAATTAATTTACTTCCAAAGAACATTTTAGCCAGGAAGCTTCCTTATTGAATTTCCAGTGAGAAAGTGGGGGTAATGATGCCCTGCTTCCCTGGAAACTCTGTTGGATGTCCTGAAAGTGAGGGGATTTATTTTCATGGGGGTTATTTGAACTCAGCTGAAGTCCAGCAAGGGTGCCTGCAGAGAAACACATGGGGCTGCATTACAAATTGCAAAGAACCTGCACCAGGAATCTTCAGATCTGAATTCTGAGCATGACTCATCTCACTGGCTGAATGCTACTGGGGGAAATCTCCTTACCTCTCAGAGTGTCAATTTTCATAGCTCTAAAATGAAAGTATCACAATTCGATTTGCTTCACTCACAGAATTGATGTGAGGTTCTGGTGTGGTAACGTGAATGTCCTTTATAAAATGTCAAACATTTTATAAATGTGAGTTGCCATCGCTGATACTGTAATGAAGAGGATAGGAATGTAAGGTGCATACTTGGCATCCTGGGGGTGCAGGAGCCTGCTGGACTGTTAGGGATGGTGTGAATGCTAAATAATAAAAATGCTTCTATTTGAAAGGTTGAGGAAGAAATATGAAGCAGTTATTTTTTACAACCAGAGGCCCAGTGGAATTCATGCACTGGGAGGGGTGTCCTTCAGCTCAGCCTGCACCCTCTCTAATCTGGGACCCCTCGGGGATGTCTGACTGCTGGTTGGGATTGGGCCTAAACCAGCAGTCAGACATCCTTCTCACAATTCAGGACTGCTGGCTCCCAACCACTCGCCTGCCTGCCTGCCTGATTGCCCCTAACCATTTCTGCCTGCCAGCCTGACTACTCCCCTGACAGTCTGATTGACACCTAACTGCTCCCCTGCCGGCCCAATTGCCCATCAACTACCATCCCCTGCAGGCCTGGTTGTCCCCAACTGCCCTCCCCTGCTGGTCATCTTGTGGCATCCATCTTGTGACTACATGGGGGTGGCCATCTTGAGCGAGGGCATGATGATAAATTTGCATATTACACCTTTATTATAGGATGAGAGCTTTAGCCCTTGTATAGTAACCCCTGGAATCTATTTGCATTCAGAGATTTAATTAGGGAATAAAGCAATTAAAAAGTAAACTTGAACTAGGTTTATGAATTAAATCCATCCACATTAGGAGGAGGGGGTGTAAA
>PVJN01034145.1:0-22966 GCA_004026805.1 Lasiurus borealis | reverse complement strand
TAAACGCACACACGGCGCTGACATAAACGCACACACGGCGCTGACGTAAACGCACACACGGCGCTGACATAAACGAACACACGGTGTGACAGCTTTGTGAAGAGCCGCAGGGGAGCCAGAGCGACGCGTTCCTCGCACAGCTAAGCCTCCTCCCGCTTCTCCCTGCACAAAGCCTCCTGAGCACCTGCTGGGGCCCGGCTCCTCTGTCCTCCCCTCCCCCCCACCTCGCTCTCATCCAGCCCTCTGCCCAGCGGCCGGGGACGATGGACACCGTGACCCCTGGTTCCCAGACGGAGCACTGAGCCTCTCCAAGGGCAGGGGCTTCCCGGGTCACTTCCCTTGTCAGCACCCCCTTCACCATCCCCCCCTGCTCACCCCAGGTGCCCCCCTCCCCCCGTGTCCTCCTATAACAGTGGAGGGTGGGCGGGAAGAGATCAACCCAAGAACTTGCATGGCCTGGACACAGACAATGGGAGGTGAAGGCCTGGGCTGGGAGGCGGGCATCCATGCAGGGTGGGGGGAGGAGGGGTGAAGGGGCATCTCTAATACGTCCAACAATAAAATAAATAAATAACAAGGGGGGAGCTGAAACCGGTGTGGCTCAGTGGATAGAGCGTCGGCCTGCGGACTGAAAGGTCCCAGGTTCGATTCCGGTCAAGGGCATGTATCTGGTTGTGGACACATCCCTAGTGGGTGGCGTGCAGGAGGCGGCTGATGGATGTCTCTCTCTCATCTATGTTTCTCTCTATCCCTCTCCCTTCCTGCCTGTGAAAAATCAATAAGATATATATTTAAAAAAATAAAAAAGAGCAGGGGAGTGCTGAATGGGATATAATAAACGTAGCGGGTGTAAATGATGCTCAGAGACTCCCACCGCGGCCAGACTGAGGAGGCTGACGTGGGACCCCGAACTCCAGGAGGCCAGGAGGTGTGGGGGACCCCAGCCCCGAAGTCTGCCTCTGGCTGTCACGTGGGGGAAGGACCAACCGGGTGAAGATGAAATTGAGGAGGTGATTCAAACGAGAGCTTGAACCAAAGGACCAGAGTAACAGCAGAGAGGAAAACGAAGGTTGGAAACCAGGCTCCTGAGAACCGGTGGGAATTTTTATTTTTAATTTTTATTATTATTATTTTTTAATATATTTTTATTGATTTATTACAGAGAGGAAGGGAGAGGGATAGAGAGTCAGAAACATCGATGAGAGAGAAACATCGATCAGCCGCCTCCTGCACGCCCCACAGTGGAGATGTGTCCACCACCAAGATATATGCCCCCGACCGGAATCGAACCTGGGACCTTTCAGTCCGCAGGCCGACGCTCCATCCACTGAGCCAAACCGGTTTCGGCGGGTGGGGATTTTTAGTTTAAAGTGACTTTCTCTTATTTATTTATTTATTTATTTAAAATATATTTTATTGATTTCTCACAGAGAGGAAGGGAGAGGGATAGAGAAACATTCATGAGAGAGAGGCATCGATCAGCCGCCTCCTACACGCCCCCGGCTGGGGATGTGCCCGCAACCAAGGTCCAGGCCCTTGACGGGAATCGAACCCGGGACCCCCCAGTCCCCAGGCCGACGCTCCATCCACTGAGCCAACTTTCTCCCAGAGGTCGTTGCCCAGAGATCCTCGGAGGACACACGGGTTTTTTTGTTTTGTTTTTGTTTTTAAGTTAAATCTTTATTATTCATATTATTACACGGGTCTCCATCACGGAGAGAAAGTGGTGTGTGTGGGGGAAAAGTGCTCTTTTTGACAGGCCTCTCGCTGCTTCTCAAAGCCACCGCAAGCAGGAGGTTCCCCAGAGTTTCTAGCCGACCGGGTCACGTGCCTAAAACACGCTGTTTCTCGAGAAAGCTGTGGTCGGAGCCGGTGTGAGCTCAGGAAGCCGCTGTGACGGTGCCGCGTGGGCTCCCACTGCTCACCGGCTCCGGCAGCTTCTGACAATGCGGTTTATCCGACCGGGTGCGATACAGGGAGGGAATGAATCACCCACGAAAAGGACGAAAACCTCCAGTCCTCAGCATGGCTGTGTTTAACACTAAGGTGGCTGGTGGAGAGTCTTAAAGCTGAACAGACATAAACCTTCAGAAAATGTAGAGGCCGAGACCGGTTTGGCTCAGTGGATAGAGTGTCAGCCTGTGAACTGAAGGGTCCCGGGTTCGATTCCGGTCGGGGGCACGTACCTTGGTGGCGGGCACATCTCCAGTGTGGGGCGTGCAGGAGGCAGCTGATCGATGTCTCTCTCTCACTGATGTTTCTGACTTTCTATTTCTCTCCCTTCCTCTCTGTGAAAAAATCAATAAAACATATTTAAAAAAAGAAAATGTAGACCTTGAAAGTGGTATCTAAGTCATGGTCATGAGCTCATATGTCAAGAGAAGTTTCCTTTCCCTTGAGGTTTTTTTTTTTTTTTTTTTTGCCAGTTATTTCTGTACGCATATTTATTAGCAGAGGCCTGGGCACCACATTAGTGCACTAGGGGGTGAGGTCCCTCAGCCTGGCCTGTTCCCTCTCACAGTCTGGGACCCCTCGGGATTAGCCAGGGCAGTTGGACATCTCCCCAAAAGTCCTTAGTGTTGCTGCGGAGGCTGGAAAGACTCCTATTATAGCTGCTGCACTCGCCAGCTGTGAACCCGGCTTCTGGCTGAGTGGCCCTCCCCTGTGGGAGCACACTGACCACCAGGAGCAGCTCCTGTGTTGAGCGTCTGCCCCTGGTGGTCAGTGCACATCATAGCAACTGGTTGTTTCGATGTTCAGTTGATTTGCATATTGGGGTTTTATGATAGAGGATATCTAAGGAATCTTCCCTATCTAAAGCACTCTTTTTCTTTTCTTCTTTTTTTTAAATATATTTTATTGATTTTTCACAGAGAGGAAGGGAGAGGGATAGAAACTCAGAAACATCGATCAGCCGCCTCCTGCACACCTCCTACTGGGATGTGCCCACCACCAAGGTACATGCCCTTGACCGGAATGGAACCTGGGACCTTTCAGTCCGCAGGCCGGCGCTCTATCCACTGAACCACACCGGTTTCGGCAGAAGCGCTCTTTGTCTAAGATGCCTGCACGTGTCATGAAATCAACCTGCAGTGCAGCTCACACTGTAGAGAGTCCCTGGAGAGCGAAAGCAGCAGCAGCAGCCGGTAAAGAAGCAGCTTCTTGCTGAGACCGGTGTGGCTCAGTGGATAGAACATCGGCCTGAGGACTGAAAGGTCCCGGGTTTGATTCCGGTTGGGGGCATGTACCTTGGTTGCGGGCACATCCCCAGTGTGGGGCGTGCAGGAGGCAGCCAATGGATGTCTCTCTCTCATCGATGTTTCTGACTGTCTATCCCTCTCCCTTCCTCTCTGTAGAAAATCAATAAAATATATTAAAAAATATATATATGTGGCTTTTCGGAACAGCTGCCTCTGACGGCTGCGTTCTCACCTCCTCCGGAGGGCTGAACAGGAAGTCACAGCTCTCGGCGGTATAATGCGTGTTTTCCACCCCTGGCCTCTTGGCAGCTGAGCACTCAGTAGAATGAGGGAGTCAGTGCCCCTGAGGACCTATCCTACCCCCTGTGACATCACAGCGCCTGCGATCGAAGCCCTGGCTCCTCTCCCCACATATGTGGGTGCCACCGGGGACCCCGGGACCCCAGGAGGAAGGGCCGGCCGCCTCGGGAGAGCGGAGGCAGCCGTCTGAGGACCCAGAGAACGGGGCTGTGCAGCCCACTGCGTTCAGCGGCCGCCTGGTGTGGCTGGGCCCGTGGGAAGGTCTGCCCCCACCCCCTGGCACCGCGTCACGGGCCTTTGCTCTCTATGGTCATCATCGCGTTTGTTAAGCTTGTTATGTTGTGTTCTCAGCACGGATGCCCGGACACACGTCCGTTTGTGTACTTACAAGGGTAAGGGTGCGAGTGCCCTCTCTGTATTTATTATATTTTTTACTGTAGCCATAGACGTGTGTTCCTTTTATCAAGCAGAAAGTTCTTCTAAAACCAGTAGACACGATATTTTAAGCTAATGAGCAAAATGAGATAACCGCCAGGACTCAGAGATACACCACCTTCATGCCTCTCGATTTGTGTGGTTTGAGGCTTAATAACGAGTGGCTGCTGAGAGAAGGTCTGAAACCAAAGTGGTTCCCCTGAGTATTAAAGGGGCCTTCGATTGAACAGTTTACCAACAAGGACATGCTTCGTTGATTAGCAGGGTGGGAAGTGAACTTGATAATCACTAGGAGCTAAAAGGAGTTGTAGACACGGGAGATTGATAGTCCTACACGTTCAGTTTCTGTCCTGTCATGCACAGAGAGCCACGTTTCAAAAGTAAGAGCCAGATGTCCTTCCGTTCACTGAAAAGCTCATCTGCTCACTGAGAAGCGAACGAGGAGAAGATGGGCGTGAGTGACAGC
Source organism: Lasiurus borealis (assembly GCA_004026805.1). Lineage (NCBI taxonomy): Eukaryota > Metazoa > Chordata > Mammalia > Chiroptera > Vespertilionidae > Lasiurus > Lasiurus borealis. The sequence goes on along the minus strand of PVJN01034145.1, from coordinate 18,565 downwards.
AGAGCGACAAAAGAAGGCATTGCCTGATGGCCAGGTCATTAAGACTCTGGAACAGCGGTTCTCAACCTGTGGGTCACGACCCCTTTGGAGGGCGAACGACCCTTTCACAGGGGTCGCCTAAGACCGTGGGAAAATGCAGATATTTACATAATTTTGCATAACAGTAGCAAAATGTCATGGTTGGGGGTCACCACCCCATGAGGAACTGTATGCAAGGATCATGGCCTTGGGAAGGTTGAGAACCGCTGCTCTGGAAGGACCACGGAGTCTGCTCGTGCGGTGCCCTTCCCTGGAGATTTTGAATAACAGGAAACCGATCGGGCGGTTCTGTTGTGGTTTTAAAACCCAAAGGATGGGGCACCCCGGAGGGGGGCCTCTTTGCCCTTTGACTTCTCCTTGGTAGGTGAGAAAGAACGGGGGAGGGAGAGCGAACAGTGTGAGATGCCAATTATAGAAGTTCAGGGTGATGACGAGAGTGCTTTCTAATGACAAAGGTTTTAAGTTTCGTTTTGCTAATGACAAAGGTTTTAAATTTCGTTTTGCTTATAGAGATGCACTGGAACAGCCCGGCCCACGAGGCTCAGTGGTTGAGCCTCGACCTATGAACCGGGAGGTCGTGGTTCGATTCCCAGATGTTTCTCTCTCCCTCAATGTCAGCTCAAGTCTTCATTGAAGAAACAAGACACGGAACCCCTCATATTTGGGGAGTGGGGGTGAATGTGCCCAAGGAGCCCACAGTCTTGCGAAGGAGACAGGCAAGTATATAAGCATCTTAGTTCCAGTCACTTCCCTTAACTTCCGATGGCACTCCACTTAGAGTTAGATCATCTTGTGACCCACCTCCCGCTCCAGACCTAATCTCCACTGTGCATCAGCATCCACGTAACAATCCAAACGAAAGCCATCTCTCATTTCTCACTGTCTCACAATGAAATGCTCATCTCCCCCCAGAATAAATCTGACAAAGACTGGTAAGTTATGAAGAGCTGGTAAGTAGAGGAAGCAGGTGGGTTTAGGAAACAGTGTGATATGGCCGGACCCGTGTGCCTGATGATTGAGCATCAACCTAGGAACCAGGAGGTCACGGTTCGCTTTCTGGTCAGGGCGTACGTATGCCCAGGTTGTGAGCTCGATCCCTGGTAGGGGGCTTTCAGGAGGCAGCTGATCAGTGATTCTTGCTCATCATTGATGTTTCTATCTCTCTCTCCTTCTCCTTTCCTTTCTGAAATCAGTAAAGATATATATTATGTGAGGTTTGATAACTTGCGAATGGCTTATAAACTCATGCCCGCACAAAAAAATCTGCACATAAATGTTAACGTCAGCTTTGTTCACCATGGCCGATAAACGGATACACAAATTATACTAAGTATCCCCACTTTTCCGCAATGGGTGTGTTCCAAGACCCTTGGGAATGCCTGACATCACAGGCCGAACTGAACCTTGCATGTACAGCTGTAAGATGGAAAATACCGTCAATCCAAATGCCTTCCACACACCTAACCTCTCGAAAATCAGGACTTAGTCTAGCGACCTTACACGTGCCCGGAACCCTGACACTGGCCTACAGTTGGGCAACACCATCTAACCCAGTGGTTCTCAACCTTTTTTAATGCTGTGACCTTTTAATACAGCTCCTCATGTGTTGGTGACCCCCAATCTTAAAATTATTTCTATTGCTACTTCATCACTGTCATTTTGCTACTGTTGTGGATCATAATGTACATATCCGTATTTTCTGATGGTCGAGACCCACAGGTTGAGAACCACATGCAGCCCACCCGCTGTGGGTGCAGGGGATTCGGCAGAATGCTGGAGGCAGCTCAGGGACCTCACGGTGTGAGGGAGAAGACACGCTCATGCATGCACACACACACACATACACACACACACACACACACACATACACACACACACACGAGGTGCCACTGCACAGGGGAGGTCGGGCGCCTCGGGTGCAGCATGCACTTTGCCTGTGGCCCTGGGGGAGCGGGGCCGGAGCGCCCCAAAGCATGTCTGTGGAGGAGGTGAGCCCTGCACCAATCTGGAAAACACGCAGCACATAGAGGCCTGCGTCTCTGAACGGAACAACACTAACGCGAAATGATGAGGGAGACACAGGCCCGGGAGGACAGGGGCGGATAGCAGGGGGCACGTCTTCCCACCCCGGCTCCAGCGTGGGCAGGATGGCTCCCCACCACTAAACAATCCCCTGTACGTCGCACGCCCTCCCCACGGCTAGCGCATTTCAGGGGCAATGTTTCACTGAAAACAAACAGACAACTGAGCACGGAATTCAACGTGGCAAGAGCATGCAGGCAGGCCTCTCTTTAATGACGGTTTCAGGCAACGTGTGGTCACCTCACTGGTCTCTGTCATCAGAGTCCACGACTTGGAAAGCTGAGCGTTTGGAAAAGGTGGGACGCGCACTCACCTGCAGGACTTTCCGGATTCTCTTCAGGTTGTGGATCAGCAACAGGTTCTTCTCTTTGGAGACGCGGCCTAGCTGGTCGTCCAGCTGAATCAGCAGGTTCTGAAGAAGGATGGTGGCCATACTCTCGTTGTTAGACGCCGCCTCCCTTTAAAAAAAAAAAAAGCGTTGTTACACAGCAAGAAACAACCGAGCAAGGTGTCTACCTTCCCATCACACGTATGTTAACGTGAAGCCCTGTCCCACAGTGATAAGCACATAGAGGTGTTTGAAAATGAAACTGTACATGTGGAAGGTCACTCAACATCACGCCTCAGCAGGGGAATGCAAAGCAAAACACCAGGAGATGCCACGTCACAGAGATCGGGATGCAGTAATGCAAATCACAAAGAGGCATGAGCTGGGGAGGACCTGGTCCCTGGTGCATTACTGGTGTGTGTGTGTGTGTGTGTGTAAAATAGTGATGCTGCCAGAAAAAAAACAGGGCAGGAGAGGTCTCAGATAGAAACAGAATCACCTACAGCAATTCCTCTCTGGAAAGACACCCGGGGAATTGCAATCAATGACCAGGTGTGTGGGCACCAACGCTCAGAGCGGCTTCAGTGACAAGGGCCCCAAGGCGGAGACAAGGCCAATGTCGGCACAGATAGATTTTATGTATAAACTGGAGGCCCGGTGCACGAATTTGTGCACGGGTGGGGACTCTGGCCGGCCAGGCCCGATTAGGGCAGAGCCGGCCAGGGGGAGGGGCCATGGGAGGTTGGCCGGCCAGCCAGCTCAGCCCCCAATCAAGCTGGTTGGCTGGGTGCAGTGCCTGTCATGGTGACCAGTCATTTCCATCTGTTTGGCTTTTTTTTTTAAAATATATTTTATTGATTTTTTACAGAGAGGAAGGGAGAGGGATAGAGAGTCAGAAACATCGATGAGAGAGAGACATCGATCAGCCGCCTCCTGCACGCCCCCTACTGGGGATGTGCCCGCAACCAGGATACATGCCCTTGACCGGAATCCAACCTGGGACCTTTCAGTCCGAAGGCCGATGCTCTATCCACTGAGCCAAACCGGTTTCGGCCGTTTGGCTTTTATAATATGTACATGTACACACACACACACACACACACACACACACACACACACACATTTTGTTAACATTATGCAGCCTTCGAAAGGAGGAGCATTTTGGTCCATGCTACATGAATGAATCATGCTAAGGGCAGTCAGTCAGCCACCAAAGGACAGCTGTTGTGGGCTGATACTTCCGCGAGGGACCTGGAACAGTCAAATCCGGAGACAGGAAGGGGAATGGTGTGGATGGCGAGAATGAGGACCTGGTGTTTAAAGGGCAGAAAGTTCCAGGTCTCGCAGGTGAGCAGGCTCTGCACATGGGCAGTGGTGTGGCTGCTGGACCATGTGGACGGATATACTCAGTGCCACCGAGCTGCACGCCTAGAGGTGGTTCAAGTGGCAAACGTTGTGTTACATACATCTTCCACAATAAAAAAAAAACAAACTAGACAACTGTTGAAAGCAAAAAATAAAAATAAAAAAGAAGTTTAAGTTGCGCAACGCCAACAGAGTTTTAAAGCATGTGTGTAAAATACACTAAGAAAAAGTATTTATTCACATTGAGTCTGTGAGAGAGGATTGACATCCACCACTGATTCACTCCATGGCGTTGTCACCTTGAGAAAGTGGTTGCGTTTTTTGGCTTACAGGAAAACCGAGCCCTGGAAACCGGAGAGAACTGGTATTCTCCTCCCCAAATCTGGCAAAACTCTTCATCTGAAAAGAAGGCACCTCGTGCCGAGCCGGTGTGGCTCAGCGGATAGAGCGTCGGCCTGCGGACTGAGGGGTCCCGGGTTCCATTCTGGTCAAGGGCATGTATCCTGGTGGTGGGCACATCCCCAATAGGGGATATGCAGGAGGCGGCTGATTGATGTCTCTGTCTCATCGATGTTTCTGACTCTCTATCCCTCTCCCTTCCTCTCTGTAAAAAATCAATAAAATATATTAAAAAAAAAAAAGAATGCACCTAGTGACAGAAAAGTGAACCCCAGCAGAGAGCACCCGTCTGGAGAGCGGACAACGCGTGTGTGCGGGGAGGGAGCCGGCGGAGAAGCACGCGAGGCGGACCTACCAGTCCTGGCTTTCAATCCACGGGGCCAGCAGGTGGCGGATCTCCATCGGGAAGTTGTCATCGTAGAACTGATCGACTTGCTCCAAAAACTTGATCTCTAACTGCTGGACCTGGTTCCACTGCGACATGCTGCAAAATGAGGGGTAAAACAGCGGTTCTCAACCTTTCTCAGGCCGCGGCCCTTTAAGACAGCTCTTCATGGGGTGGTGACCCCCAACCATAACATTATTTCCGTGGCTACTTCATCGCTGTCATTGTGCTACTGTGATGAACTGTCATGTCAATATCTGATAGGCAGGATGCATTTTCGTTGTTACAAATGGAACATAATTAAAGCATAGGGATTCATCACAAAAACAATATGTAATTGTATATTGTGAAATATTTATTTCTAATGACAAATAAATGAAATTTTTTGTCTTGAATCATGGTGTCGCGTGGGCAACAGTCTTCCTATGACAATAGTAAACTACATGGCTACACGTTGCTACACCGAGGAGCGGTGTGTTGGTTCCTAAGACCATGGGAAATAGGTGTTTTCCGCTGGTCCTAGATGACCCCTGTGAAAGGGTCGTTCGACCCCCAAAGGGATCATGACCCAGAGGTTGAGAACTGCTGGGGTAAAAGGAGAGTTTAAAAGCAGTAACAGCAGCGCCTCCGATTCCTTCCTTAGACTTCGAACAAAGACACTGTGGTCCCTGAGGCAAGCGTTGAAGAAAAGTGACCCTTTAAAAACAGCCGCTCAGTGAAAAGAGACAATGCTGTCAACTCGAAGGATAAAGCCAAGCTGAACTTCTGTGTCAGCCAGTCGTCCCCAATGACGGACACAGGACCACCCGCTGGCCAGACCACCTCCTCTCGCCCTCCAGGAGCTCCTGTCCAGCCTCTCCCTCCCCCCTCAGCACCCTTCTCCTCTCCCCATCCCCATCTCTCTGCACCCATTTGTATTCTCAGCCAGCTCCCTCCCCCTCCCTTGCTCCCCCTACCCTACTAGACTTGGAGCAACTGCAGGCAAACAGCATACACAGCTGCACCTCCCGAGACCGTCTAAGGCCCTAGAGCTGAGGAATATTGACAGGTTTCTTTTCTTTAAAAAAAAAAATATTTTATTGCTTTTTTACAGAGAGGAAGGGAGAGGGATAGAGAGCTAGAAACATCGATGAGAGAGAGACATCGATCAGCCACCTCCTGCACACCTCCTACTGGGGATGTGCCCGAAACCAAGGCACATGTTCTTGATTGGAATCCAACCTGGGACCTTTCAGTCCATAGGCCAATGCTCTATCCACTGAGCCACACCAGTTCGGGCCAAGTTTATTTCCTATGACACGGCCCAATCCCTTGGTCTTTGTTCCAGATTTGTCTGGCTTCTGGCGCCAGCCTTATGTCTGCATCTGAGCTTTATGAGGAGCTGATGCTTGCCTGTTCGTGGGTTCTGATTCTTTTCAGCTCAAAGTCTCTCTGAGCCGGCGCCCAGCGCTATTTCTCTCTGTGGCTGCGAGGATCCGAGGTGCTGGGCAGAGCTTTACAAGTCTACTTTTCTTTTCTTTTTTAAAAATATATTTTATTGATTTTTTACAGAGAGGAAGGGGGAGGGATAGAGAATTAGAAACATGGATGAGAGAGAGACATCGACCAGCTGCCTCCTGCACGCCCCCCACTGGGGATGTGCCCACAACCAAGGCACATGTCCTTGACTGGAATGGAACCTGGGACCTCTCAGCCCGCAGGCTGCCGCTCTATCCACTGAGCCACACCGGTCAGGCTCCAAGCCTACTTTTCATTCGTCTCTGACACGCATGTAAAAGTGGTTACACCCCCAAGTTACTTGGGGACGAAACCACACTGGGTACGTGGTTGGTGACCTTGGCGACCTGCCGTAAAACAAAGTGGCGTGTTTCCCCCACGGGTCCCCTTCTCCCCGCCCCCCTCAACGCCCTCCCCCGACCCCAGCAGCTCTGGCCTCCGGTCGCTGCAGCCACACTTCCTCCCTTGGGAAGGCCCAGAGGCCTCCTCGGAGGGACCGCACCTCCCTCCCTGTCTCAGAAGCCGAATTCTCACTGTGTCGTCAGCGACCCCAGATCAAAGGGGAGCCTCACGTAATCAATACCCGCAGCGTTTCCAGTTTCCACCCGTCCTGCAGGGGCGTGAGCGCAGCTGTGCCCGCGGCCCATGGTGATCGCAAACGTCAGGGGCCCCATTTTCCCTTCGGGGGCACCTTTCCCTGACGCCCGGGGGGTGTCCCGGGGGAGACGATGGCAGTGTTTGGTGGGAAGAGAGCACGTGGGGGAACGCTGTTTCACGCGCACGTCTGTTACACGCATGAAGACTCTTACACGCATGATGATTCTAGGCGCAGTGCAGGTGGGCAGGACCCGCTGTCACATGAAGAAGGGGGCGGCCCTCCGATGTGGGGTGAGGAGGGCAGTGTCACCTCGACTTTAAAAATGAAAAAGGCCAAACATGTTTGGCTCAGTGGATAGAGCATCCGCCTGTGGTCTGAAAGGTCCCAGATTCTGGTCAAGGGCATGTACCTTGGTTGTGGGTACATCCCCAGTAGGGGGCATGCAAGAGGCGGCTGATGGATGTCTCTCTCTCATCGATGTTTCTGACTCTCTATCCCAGCAGTTCTCAAACTCTGGGTCTCGAACAGCTAGCAGGGTCTCCTAAGACCATCAGAAAACACAGATATTTACATTAAGATTCATAACAGGAGCAAATTACAGTGATGAAGTAGTGACAAAAGTAATTTTATGGTTGGGGGTCACCACCACATGAGGAACTGTATTAAAAGGTTGCGGGATTAGGAAGGTTGAGAACCACTGCTCTATCCCTCTCCCTTCCTCTCTGTGAAAAAACAATAAAATATATTTTTTTAAAAATGAAGACGACCAGAGGGTGGGGAAGGAGCCCTGCCCCTGGCTGGGTGCCACGTCACGGAGGGACCGCAGTGTCCCGGCCCAGACCCGCCTCCGTCTCCTCTCTCTCTCTCTCCCGGTGCAGGATGTGTGTCTGTCCCCCGGGACCCGGCACCGGCTCCCTGATGCTGGGGATGGTGCCCCACCGGCTCCCGTCCCTTCAGTCAGTGACAGGAGAGCCCTGGACTGAGGAGAGCCCGCCAACGGCCAACTCCCCCGGTGGCATCGGCTGTGATGGGTGCACGTGTGTGCTGACTGAGACTGAGCTGAGGTCAGCGCCCTCCTAGCCGCTTTGCCTCCCTTCCAGAGAGCGGGGTGCAGGCTGAGAGAGGGAAGGGCCAGCCGGACCCTCCTCCGCCCTGCATCTCCCCGCAGCCTCCTCCAGCACCCCCAGACCCTCGGGGCCCCTCCTGGCTCCCCCTCTCTGAGGGCTCGCTCCCCCGGCCACAGACAGCGGTTTCCTTTCCGCCCTCGGAGCGCCTGGCCCCGGGTCACCGGGGAAAGGGGCATCGTGCTCCATGAGGGCGGGGGCAGCTGGTGCCTGGTTGGCTGGGTGGCCCCGCGCTGGCCACGCTGATGGTCTGCCCACCTGTCCCTGGCTCCCCGTGGCCACATCACTGGCTCCCTTTCTCCCTGAGACCCAGCCTGCAATCTGAGGCCAGACTTCACAACGCACAGAGGCTGCTAAGAAAGGGAAGGGGGATGGATCCCCTCCCCACCAGCGGGCCAGGGCCAGGCCCTCTCAGACCCGGAGCCCTGCTTCTGTGTGCAGCCTGCCCACCCGCAGGCAGTTACCATCGGGTTGTCAGGCGCCCAGGGCACCAGCCTGGGGCCCGTGTGCGCATCCTGCCCACCTCCTTCTCCCGCCGCTGTCTCCTCCTCCAGCGGTGTCAGGGAGAGGGCACCTGCCCACTTACCTGGCTTCCTCGAGACCCCTCTGTCCCCTCGGAGGCACTCAAGGCCAAGGCCAGGCTCCCGCTCACCGCTCACCGCCGCTGCCGATGCTGCCAGGGGATTTGCATCTCTCCTCCCCCGAGGCTTTCCTGTGCGTCAGTGGCGGGGACTTTACTGTCCTCCCTCCCACTCCCTCCTGAAACGCCTCGGAGCCCTGGGCTGAGCCAGGCAGGTGCCCCTCCTCAGTAGGGGCACCGTCACCCACCTGTGGCTGCAGGAGCCCGGGGTGGGGAGGAGGGGGGAAGGGAAGGAAGGGTGGGGGGAGGGGGAGTATCCTGTCCTCAGAGGTCTCCCCAGGCAGCGGACCCCCTTCAGCTCGCTGGAGCCCCAGTTGCTGGCTTCCTGCTTTCTTCCTTCAGACCCGCTCCCTCAGCGCAGCCAGTGGGAGGGGGGAGGGGCCGGCAGGAGCAAAACACCCCAAGCAGCCCCGCCGGTGTGGCCCAGTGGGTAGAGCGCGGCCCTATGAACCGGGAGGTCACAGCTCCATTCCCGGGGGCCGGGGCACAGGCCGGCGTTAAGGGCTCCATCCTCAGGGTGGGGCGTGCAGGAGGCCGCCCATCCGTGATTCTCCCTCATCATGATGTCTCTCTCTCCCTCTCCCTTCCTCTCTGACACCAATAAACATATACAGTGGTACCTCGAGATACGAGTTTAATTCCTTCCGTCACCTTGAGGCGTGGGAAACTAGGAGACGCTCCAGTCGTGGTAAACTGGTGGGTCGTGTGCAGCCGGCAGATCTGCATGATGACTCCTATCTCAACTGTTGCTTGTATTTCAAAGCAAAAACCGCTCGCTCGGCGGCTCGTATCTTAAAAATCTCGTATGTTAGGGCACTCGTATCTCGAGGTGCCACTGTATTCAACAACAACCACAACAAACCCAACAAACCCAGCCCCACTGTGCTGGAGTCAGCGGGCCTGCTCCCAGGACAGAGGGCAGCGGCCTGCAGCCTGCCCCGGGCCCCACCCTTCCCCGCCCCGCCCTCCCCAGCCCTGCAGCTGGGGGCTGCGGCCAGCCCTTCCCCTCTGATCGCACCTGCTGGGGACCTGGAGCTGGAGGGGACCAGAGCTGGAGGGGGAACCGGGCTCAGCTGGTTCTTGGGGTGCACAGCTGACGGCCTGCGGCCCCCAGGTGCCCGGAGCTTCTGGGGAGTCCCTTCCGCTCCCTCCTCCGCGGCCCGGCCGGTCAGTTCCCCTCCCGGGAGCTGGATGTTAACCCCTGGCGCCCAGCAGGAGTCCAGGAAGGCAATCGGAAATAAAGGCAAGAGTGAGGACGCCCCGAGAGGTGGACAGATGGCTGGACCTGCGGAGGCCACGCCAGCAGTGCTAGGCGCCCGGTAAGAAGCAGACCTGCCAAGACCGGTGTGGCTCAGTGGATAGAGCGCCGGCCTGCGGACTGGAAGGTCCCAGGTTTGATTCCTGTCGGGGCATGTACCTTGCTTGCGGGCACATCTCCAGTGTGGGGCATGTAGGAGGCGGCTGATCCATGTCTCTTTCTCATCGATGTTTCTGACTCTCTATCCCTCTCCCTTCCTCTGTGAAAAGTCAATAAAATATATTTTAAAAAATTAAAAAAAGAAAAGTAAAAAAGAAGCAGACCTGTCCTCACACCTGCAGCCCAGATGCTCCTCCCCCTGATGTGTGAGTCCCGGCCCCAAAGTCACTGCTGGATGCTGGAGGGCAATCTCAGGTCACTGGGCAGGTGGGCCGGGCCTGGCCACTCGCCCACCCGACGCTCCCCAGGCGCCAAGCTGCTGTGTCTCCTCCATTCCTCTCTCCCCCCCAGAGAGAGGGCCTGACTCAGGCCTCCCACCCTCCGGGAAGTCCTGTGTTCTTCCGGGAAGCAGCCACCGTCTGTGGTAAAAAGACCCAATTCTGGGCATTCAGCGTCTGGGCAGAGAGGTCCCGAGCTGCCCAGGAGCCTCTGCCCGGCAGGAGCCAGGCCCCAGCCCCTCTGGGCTCCGACTCGCCCTCACGGTCAGGACGGCCAGGACGGTCAGGATGGCCTTCCTCCCTGAGTCCCTCCTGTGGAAACCGAGTTCTTCTCGGGGAGAGTCCCCTGCTCTGGCTCTCAGCCCACTTCCCTCCGAACCCGTGCCCTTCAGAGAGAAATTCAACACGCCGAGCACACTGAAGCTTTCTGGTTCCGCACAGAAAAGGGAAAGGGGGATTTCATGTTTAAAAGTCTTTCCTGTCGAGCTGAGACCGGTTTGGCTCAGTGGATAGAGCATCGGCCTGAGGACTGAAGGGTTCTGGGTTCGATTCCGGTCGGGGGCATGTACCTTGGTGGCAGGCACATCCCCAGTGGGGGGCGTGCAGGAGGCGGCTGATCCATGTCTCTCTCTCATCGATGTTTCTGACTTTCTATCTCTCTCCCTTCCTCTCTGTAAAAAGTCAATAAAATATTTTAAAAAAAAGTCTTTCCTGTCGAAAGCATTACACGTGCCCCCTTTCTCCCTGCTGCTCCCCTCTCCCAGCGGCTCCCCTCCCCGCCCCAGGCCCTCACCACCCGGTGGTCTGTGTCCTCGGGTGACGCGTCTATGCAGACCAGGTCATGGGTTGACCCCTTCCCACCCGCCCGTCCCCGACTCCCCTCTGAGGTGCCATGCTGCCCTGTCTCTGGATCCATTTCTGTTCGTCGGTGTATGCTGCTCATCGGATTCCACATGTGCGTGTGAGGTCACGTGATCCCTGTCTTCCTCCCGCTGGCTTATATTTCACTGAGCACAGGGCTCTCCGGTCCCTCCCTGCCGTGGTAAACGTAAGAATTCTTCCTCTTCTACAGCTGGGGAGTACTCCACGGTGCAAATGTTCCACCGTCTTTTTTTTTTAAAATATATATTTTATTGATTCTTTACAGAGCGAAAGGGAGAGGGACAGAGAGCTAGAAACATCGATGAGAGAGAGACATCGATCAGCTGCCTCCTGCACGCCCCCCACTGGGGATGTGCCCGCCACCAAGGTACATGCCCTTGACAGAAATCGAACCAGGACCTTTCAGTCCACAGGCCAACGCTCTATCCACTGAGCCAAACCAGTTTTGGCTTTTTTAAAAAATATATTTTATTGATTTTTCACAGAGAGGAAGGGAGAAGGATAGAGAGTTAGAAACACCGATGAGAGAGAGACATCGATCAGCTGCCTCCCGCACGCCCCCCACTGGGGATGTACCCACAACCAAGGTACATGCTCTTGACCGGAATCAAACCTGGGACCCTTCAGTCCGCAGGCCGATGCTCTATCCACTGAGCCACACCGGTTTCGGCTGTTCCACCGTCTTTAATCCACTCATCGTGAAATCGGTTTCTGTGCTGTAGATAACCCCAATTCATGGAGAACATCGACCTTTCAGTCTCTAATCCACACAAAAGTCTCTGAGATGCTCTCACTCCCGATTTCAGCCTGAATCTCGGCTGTCGGGGGCGGATTGGCACTCTCAGGACATCTCGGTGGGACCATGGCCACCCGTGGCTGGTGGCTGCCCTGCAGGCCACGGGCCCAGGCCACGGGCCCGGCCACTCTCCTCTCGTTTCCACTCCCGGCCAGAGCGGTAGTCAGACCGGCTTTGCGTGTCTTTGCCTGAATCAGCGTCGCGTGTCTTTGCCCCACCGCTGAGTGTCCGCTGTGGGAACCGAGGCTCCGCTCCCCGCTTCCTTTAAAGAGCCTCTTCCTGGGCCCCCTCCCCCCAAACGGTTCTCGGGCTGTTTCCTCTCATGACACACCCTCATCCTCTGAAAACTGCTGACCACCCCAAGATCGTCGCCGGTGCTCTTTTGTTCATGGGTATTTGGTGTACCCGTTACAAGTGGATTCTGAGAAAGAAATCAAAATAGGTACTCATTAAAAATGACCATGCTAAACCCAGTATGTGTTAAAAAACAAACATGGAAAACAAGTACAGCGGTACCTCGAGATACGAGTGCCCTAACATACGAGATTTTTGAGATGCGAGCCGTCGAGCGAGCGATGTTTGCTTTGAAACACGAGCAACAGTTGAGATAGGAGTCATCGCGCGGATCGGCCGGCTGCACACGACCCACCAGTTTCCCTCGACTCGAGCGTCTCATCGTTTCCCACGCCTCAAGGTTACGGAACGAATTAAACTCGTATCTCGAGGTACCACTGTACATTTCCCATCACCTGGAAAATTAGAGATTTGCCACTTTGGAAATTCCCCCCGGTGTCCGGCTTGAGAGCAGACATCTGGATTCTTCCACCTGCCTCTGCCTTTGACCTGTTGCAGACGGTTGTCCTGGCGGAAGTATTGGAAGAACATCTGGTCTCCCACCGACAGGCCCCTGGAAAAGGAGAGAGCGTAGTGGCCTTTTCAGGGCTGGGGGCAGCTCCTCAGACGCCCCCCGAGTTCTGGCAAGCAGCGGTTCCTGGAGGGCGATTTGCTTATGGAGGGAGTGTGACCCCAGCAGCGAGCTCTGTGTGCTCAGTGCTGGCCCCCCAGTCCGCGGTGTCTGGTGTTTTGAATGGGACGTCCGTCCACACCTGCTATCACTCACCTGTCATTCGGAAAACCCTGGCTCCTTGACTACGAGGACCCGTTGGCATCAGCCCCTGGTTCAGGCCAGGGCACCATCCTCACCCGCCATGGCATCGTCTGTGTGACATCAACAGAGTGACCAGGCAAACAGCATGATTGGGAAAAGAATTTTAACTTTCAGACCTCCTGCAAAGGTCCCAGCCCCCCCCCCCCGCGCCCCTAGGGGTCCAAAGACATCGCTGTCCACCCCGCTGCTCTGTCCACGCCTCCTGCCCTGGAGCTCAGTTTAGCCAAAGGGAAGCAGCCCGAGGACTCGCCACCCACACGCACGCTTTTTTCTCGGTTAAGGCACCGGTGTGAGCCCGTCTCCCTTCCTGTTCCAAGAACCGAGCCGTGCTTCCACGAAACGGCGTCTCTGTGTCTATGCTGCTTCTCTTTCTCAGAATCCAGTCTCCATAGCCGGGTCCCCAAGTTCTTGGCTCCGCCCTGGCCTGCCTGGGTCTCACAGGCCCCTCAGAAGGAAAAAACAAACAAACAAAGCAAAAACACAGAAAAACACCCCAAACTGAAGTCCCCATAAAAGTTTCCCAAACTCACCAAAACCGGTTTGGCTCAGTGGATAGAGTGTCGGTCTGCGGACTGAAGGGTCCCGGGTTTGATTCTGGTCAGGGGCATGTACCTTGGTTGCGGGCACATCCCTAGTGGGAAGTGTGCAGGAGGCAGCTGATGGATGTCTCTCTCTCATCGATGTTTCTAACTCTCTTTCCCTTCCTCTCTGTAAAATATCAATGAAATATATTTTAAAAAAGAAAGTTTCCCAAACTCAGAGGCCACCAGATGCCTCTGTCCCCTGACTGGGGCGAGGCAGCTCGGGGTGCCGATTGGCAGCTCCTCTGTGTCTGGTCCTCAAACTCCATTTCCAGGGCCGATGTCTTGAGCTAAGGGTTTAATGCTCTCTATCCTGCTCCGTCCTCAAACCCAGTCCCGGTGACAGTGCTCCCTCTGCTGCCCCCTCAGAGGCACGGCACCTTCCACGTCCGCCTTCCTTCCTGTCGCAGCCCCCGGTCAGCGCAGGGCCAGGCCACAGGGGATGGAGACCTTCACGTGCCTTGTTTGACCTCAGCCTCACACACATCCCAGGGTTAGGGGTCATCCTTGCCTCCGCTTGTTAGACAAGGACAGCGGCTTCACGAGGCCAGAAGACCTGCTCATGGTAACCCGAGGTCAAGGGGCAGATCCCTGATTCCAACTCAGGACCCTCTGACTCCAGGGACAAGGCTTGAACCCAGGAAGCATCTTATCTGCTCTTATAAGAAAAGTAGTAGCCAAAACCGGTGTGGATCAGTGGATAGAGCGTTGGTCTGCGGACTGAAGGGTCCCAGGTTCTATTCTGGTCAAGGGCATGTACCTTGGTGACGGGCACATCCCCAGTAGGGGTTGGGCCAGAGGCAGCTGATGGATATTTCTCTCTCATTGATGTTTCTAACTCTCTATCCTTCTCCCTTCCTCTGTAAAAAAAAAAACAATAAAAATAATTTTTAAAAAAATTGGCTCGGTGGATAGAGCATCGGCCTGCGGATTGAAAGGTCCCAGGTTCGATTCCGGTCAAGGGCATGTACCTTGGTTGTGAGCACATGCCCAGTAGGGGGTGTGCAGGAGGCAGCTGATGGATGTTTCTCTCTCATCGATGTTTCTAACTCTCTATCCCTCTCCCTTCCTCTCTGTAAAAAATCAATAAAAATATATTTTTTAAAAAAGAAAGAAAAGCAGTCATTTGCTCAGTGAGCTACGGAAGAAGTCAGCTTAAGGCGATACAGATGAATTCCAAAACAGAGAGGCCAACCGGTTAGCACCGGCGAGAAAGGATGCGAGGGCCCCGAGTCTCCCACCTTCCCTTGGGGCATCTGGACAACGAGCCGCGCATTGGAAAGTCCTCAAAGTACCGTGATGCCAACAGGGTCCCAAGACACTCTGCGAGCCATGTGGTCCTATAGCGTCTGGTTACACCACACACACATGGTGACGGCTCCTGCTGAGTCACAAATATAAAGAAGGCTCGACAGCGGCTGGGCTATTTGAGGTGTAGGCTCTTCGTAAAATGTCTTGTTCTCTGGTCAGTTAAATAGCCCATCACCACCCTATCCTGTTCAGGCATTCTCCACGTTGTCCTCACTCTCTGAACTGAGCATGCAGAGCAGCGGTTCTCAACCTGTGGGTCGCGACCCCTTTGGGGGTCGCCTAAGACCATCGGAAAATGCAGGTATTTACATCACGATGCATCATAGTAGCAAAATTTCATGGTTGGGGGTCACCACCCCATGAGGAACTGTATGCAAGGGTCTCGGCCTTAGGAAGGTTGAGAACCGCTGATGTAGAGGGACGGGACTGAATATTATTTCTCTTGGCACTTCTGGTGTTCAACTCAGGGCCGGCCTCTAGCAGGCCTTCAGGCGGGGCAGCGGTGGAGAGCTCTGCTCTCAGGGGCCCTGGGAGGGCTCTTTCTGGTGACAGGTCTGGTCCCAGCCTCTCATTCCCACCAGCCCGGTCACAACGGCACTTAGGATGATGCATCACATTGACGTGTTTATATATAACTATAAAACAGCGGTTCTCAACCTGTGAATGGAGACCCCTTTGGGGGTCGAACGACCCTTTCACAGGGGTCGCCTAAGACTATTACAAAACACCTATTTCCCATGGTCTTAGGAACCAACACACCACTCCTCGGTATCGCAAAGGGTAGCAATGTAGTTTACTGTTGTCCTATCAAGACTGTTGCCCATGCTACACCACGATTCAAGACAAAATTTCATTGTCATTAGAAATAAATATTTCACAAAATATAATGACATATTGTTTTTGTGATTAATCCTAATGCTTTAATTATGTTTAATTTGTAACAATGAAAATACATCCTGCCTATCAGATATTTACATTACAGTTCATGACAGTAGCAAAATTACAGTGATGAAGTAGCAGCGGAAGTCATTTTATGGTTGGGGGTCACCACCCCATGAGGAGCTGTCTTAAAGGGTCGCGGCCTTAGGAAGGTTGAGAACCACTGATATAAAATGTAGTGATGTATGTGCATGAATTCCTGCCGAACGCTGCTCCAGCTGGTGGTAATTATAATCATGCCTTGCATTGACGTGTTTGTATGTAATGATATAAAACGTAGTGATGTAATGCCGGGTGGCCATCGTCTTTCTCTTAACAATGGTTTGCACCAATATTTGGCTCCAGCCTACATCCATCTCTCCGTGTGAACTGCCGAGTTCCTTCCTCATTTTATGCCAGACATCGGTGGAAAGTCTAACTCACAGAAAGACCGTTTTTTATGGAAAGGGGATATTTTAAGGACAGCCAGTCGTGCTACAGAAACCTTTCAATACTCGGAAGCGGTCAAGTTGTTCCTTTCCTGAGCCAGCGTGCAGGCTGGAACACTGACCAAACACCAGGGGGCACTATTCTCCCAGGGAAGCCAACCCACAGCCGGGCTAAAATATGGAGGCCTCTGAGTTAGCTATAAAAAAAGTTCTTTTCACATGTAAACAAGGCATATATTTGCCTGCAGGTTTCTGTCATCCATGATTTGGATAGTACAGTGGTCGGCAAACTCATCAGTCCACAGAGCCAAATATCAACAGGACAACGATTGAAATTTCTTTGGAGAGCCACATTTTTTAACCTTAAACTTCTTCTAATGCCACTTCTTCAACATAGACTCGCCCAGGCCCTGGTATTCTGTGGAAGAGCCACACTCCAGGGGCCAAAGAGCCTTGTGTGGCTCTTGAGCCACGGTTTGCCGACCACTGGTTTAGTGGCCTTATCCTTGAGACATCATAGGTTTATGGATTCCATAAACTAGACCCAACAACCTGCTCAATGGCTGTGGCAAAGCGTATCGGGTAACACCTTAGACCAGGATGCACGTGGGGGACAGGAGAGTGGGGGTGAGCAACATGTAGGCCACAGGTTGGTGAGGACGAACTCCTGGCTTTGCTCAGCCTGGACACCTGAATGGCGACATTGTCCGATTCCTGCCTGAGAGCGAGCGGTCTGAGCCAGGAATCTGGCCAATTCAGATAAAGCGTTTGTTTGCACTTGAAGTATTGAGGGCTGTGTACACAGAGTGACAGTCCCGGGAGGTGAGGGACCGCTTGCTCATTCAGAGCATCCCCCAGTCGCTCTGGAAGACACATCGGCGGACGGAAGGCAGAACACCTGCACTGCTCGGGCACGTTAAGATGAGTCCGCATCATCCCTCCCCAACAAGGTGCCTCTCAAGTCCCGCCAGGGCCACTCTGCCCGCTGGACGGGCGCTGGGTGGTTCGTCCGGAGAACTCTCTCCAGTTACCGAAGTCACCTCTCCTAAGGCAAGGCCCTCTGATCCACTATTTCGTTGCTACAAGGAATAGATCAGCGGTTCTCAACCTGTGGGTCGAGACCCCTTTGGGGGTCGAACGACCCTTTCACAGGGGTCGCCTAAGACCAGCAGAAAACACCTATTTCCATGGTTAGGAACCAACACACCGCTCCTCGGTGTAACAAAGTGTAGCCATGTAGTTTACTGTTGTCACAGGAAGACTGTTACCCATGCTACACCACGATTCAAGACAAAATTTCATTTATTTGTCATTAGAAATGAATATTTCACAATCTATAATTACATATTGTTTTTGTGATGAATCTCTATGCTTTAATTATGTTCCATTTGTAACAATGAAAATACATCCTGCCTATCAGATATTTACATGACAGTTCATCACAGTAGTAAAATTACAGTGATGAAGCAGCCACGGAAATCATTTCATGGTTGGGGGTCACCACCCCATGAGGAGCTGTCTTAAAGGGTCACGGCCTTAGGAAGGTGGAGAACCGCTGGACTAGACAAATCCACAACGTGCTTACAAGGACAGAAGCCATTTGTACCAAGGGCCGCTGTGACATGAAAGCTCAGCTAACAAAAGCCACACCCACTCTCAGCGGTAACTCCTGGACTTCCAATGGTGGCCAGATCCTGGGACTGTCCCAAGAGCTTCCTGCGCGCGTTCCCTCTGAGACGGAGTCCCGCCTGCGGATTCTCTCGGGCGGGCAGAGGGGCTGGTCCTGTGTGACCCCAGCGGCTGCCGCCACCGGTGGCTCCGAAGCAGCAGGAGAGGGTGGCAGGGTCGCACACGGCAACGTGTCCTGTGAGTGATTGTCCTCGGGCCACGCTCGGCTGTACTTTTTGTGGTCAGCCGATGCCTGGCTTCCCGGGAGCCTCTGACGATATTTCAGCTCAAACAGCAGCTGACACCTGGGAGGGGGGGTGGGGAGGCTGGATGCCCCGTGTCTGCGTTCCCTACGTCCCAGGCCGTGCCCAGGGCGGCCTCGGGGGGTTGCTTAATCCTGACGACAATGGGTTACTCAGAGCGTTGGCAGAGGGAGGAGAAACGATTAGATCATCGGCCAACTGGTCTCCCAGCCAGGGCAGCACTCCAGGTGGGGCATCTCAGGCTGCCCTGCTGCCGAGGGGCTGAACTGCCTCCCTGTGCGGAGGGCACCGGCTGTTGGCGATTGCTCCTCGTGCCCGCTTGCTGCCCCAACAGGAGCCACACACACACACACACACAGGGCACCCCTTTCCGGGGA
>PVJN01034144.1:0-23120 GCA_004026805.1 Lasiurus borealis | reverse complement strand
CCTCTAGTTATTATCTTTAAGGACTCTTGGTAGCAGTCGTTGGAAATAATTTCTTTCTCAATTAGGCATACATTGGGCCATTGTGGAATTAGTATTGCATCTATTTTATGTCTCTTCACCTTGAGGATGCTGTGAAGTGGAGAAGCTCAGGGTAGTTTAATAATATGATTAAAATAGTGAATAAATAAGACCCATGAGAACAGGTAGAAGGAGTTGGAATTAATTAGTCAGGAGACAATAATTGTCTCTGAATACATGAGGCATTATCATAAGAAAGACAGACCAATTTTTACCCATCCTCTCTGAGAAACGAATTGAAAGTAACAATGAAAATACAGTGCAGACATAAGAAAGAAGGGTTGTTTGTTAAGGCTATTAAAAGAAGATGTGGAGTCCCTTTGTTGATGTCTTTTCCAACAGGGAAAAGATATACTTGCTAACAGGGAACTAGAAAAACCAAATTATTGAGATCTCCTTTCAGCTTTCAAGAATTCTACAGGTCTCTGCCTAATTCCTCTGATCAATCATACAATAGATAGGTAGCAATTTTTTCTAATTATCCTTGTATAAGTATGCAAACTGTGAATATGTTACCATCCTACAAAATACATAGATTCTCTTTAATTAAAAAAAAAAATTTAGAGGAGGATGGAATAGATGCAGAGGTTGAGTTAATCTAAGTCATTGGCTCATGCTCCATTGTCATCATTGACCTGAACAAGGCCAAAACGCAAACTACTAGTAAATGGATTTCTTTACATCATCACATCCCTCACTCCCATCCTCTCCTTCCTAACAGGTAACTGCTCTAATGGGATTGATATGTGTTCTTAAGGTTAAATGTACCTTTGGAAACATGTAGTTTCATTTGCATGTGTATATTTTAAAGTTTACATTCAAAGATGTCATTTTTTGTTTATTTCCATAAAGCATTATGTTTTTAAGCTCTAAATTGTTTCTAGCTATGGTGTCATATTCAGTAGAGTACATCCACATCCTTCTTTTTCTTCCTCAAGTGATAGACAATGAAGTTGTTTCCAATTCCCTGCTTCCACAAACAATGGTGTGAAAATGATATTCTCGTACATGCTTCTTTTTGTGAAGTTTCTCTTTCTCCCTTTTTCTTTGGGAGTGTGATTATATAATCACAAGAGGCCCACCGTAGGAAGATTCCTGCAATAGGGCTTCCTGCAGTGGTCTCCCCCACCTGCCTGCTTCCCTCCCTTCTCCACTGCCCAGCTTGCTTGCTTCTTTCTACATTGTCTTTGCTCTGGATATGCAAATTAACCACCATCTTGGTTAGGTCAATTTGCTCTTGATTGGCTGGTGGGCGTGGCTTGTGCACATAGCCAAGGTATGGTCAATTTGCATGTTTCTCTCTTATTAGATAAGATACATAATTGGTACCATGACTTTGCCAGATTGTTCTCCAAAATGGCAATGCCCATGTATAAATGAATTCTTATTTTCCCATCAACACTTAGCATTATTGAATTGTGTAATTTTTTCCTATCTGGTGGATATAAAGTAGTATCTCATTGTTGATTTTTTCTTTACTTAGTGAGATAATATACTTGTTTTTTATTCCTTTTTTTTTTTTTTTTGTATCTAGGGTTTTCCATTTGTTGATTCTAGGAGTTTTCTTTATAGCAAAGCTAGTATTTTCCTTTATCAATTCCTATGTCTACTCCATTCATTTCTCTATTACAACTGACATTTGAATTGGGATTGTACTGAATTTACAGAGTAATTCAAGAATAGTTGACATCTGGCTAATTCTTTCATGATATTTAGTAGAGTTTTAAATTTTCTCCCTAGACTACTAAGGTATGAATGATATCTCATCTAATCTGTGACATGTTAGCATTGCTAACTAATGTACAATTTCAGTATTAGCTCTGTTTATGCTATTTATGTTTGTAGTGTTTATAAACTCCTCAAAACAAAGTCTGTTTGACTTGCTCTGTGCAGTGTCTGCACAGCTCCATGGAAAGACAGACGTTGATATGTACTTTTGGTGAAATGATTCCTTATTTTTTCTCATAAGATGCCTCAAACAAAATGCTAAATTCTAAGACATTATTTTTTAGAATAAGAACTTGCTGAGTCAATAATAATAGACCAAGATGGTAGGATAATCCAGTTTCTCATTTATATTACAAAATTTTATTGACTTCCTACCATATGGCAAGCTATCATTTGTTCTTATATGGTCTATAGATACCTGTAATCCCCATACCCTTTCAGGTCTGTGAGATAAGAATATATTCACGAATTTTCTAAGATGTCATTTGCTTTTTTCACTCTAATGCCATTTTCACTGATGGTGCACAAGCAATAATGAGTAAAACTGTCATGACTCCAGGCAGAGCACCACACTGTACCAGTAGTCATGAGTTCATCACTGACAGGAGCTCATAGTAAAAAAACAATAACATCAATTTTATTTATTAAGAACCTCCTTGCTGAGGCAATGCAATTATTAATTTTATCAAAGCTAACTCTTGAATTTATCTTTTTAATATTTTACAATGAAATGAAAAGTATGCATCTGAAATACAATTGTCATTTGAGGAAAGAACTTTTGCCATTATTTGAAAGCTGAATTAGCCACTTTTTTTCCCATGGAATATCATTATTAATAGAAAGACTTACTGGCTTCCAAACCAAACTAGAGGCCTGGTGTGTGAATTCGTGCACAGGTGGGGTCCCTTGGCCAGGCCAGCAATCAGGGCCAGTCAGTACTGCAGGAGTTTGGTCTGACAGGGGAGGGGGTTGGAGGAAGGGGCCACAGGAGGTTCGCTGCCCAATCAGGGCCATTTGGCTGGCTGGTAAGGAGGAGGGACTGTGGGTGGTTGGCTGTGGTAGTGCACTGACCACCAAGGGCAGCTCCTGCATTGAGCATCTGTCCCGTGGTGATCAGTGTGCATCATAGTGACCAGTTATTGGGTCATTTGGTCACTTAGGCTTTTACATATATAGATTACTGGATTTGCTATTTAACATTTTCTCAAAAATAAGAAAAAGTGACTTTCATTTCAAAAGAGATAAAGGACACGATAGCTGGTGCCAATAAAATTAAAGCTTCTAAATGAAAATTAGAATTTAGGAAAATTTTATCTACTACTGTGAGCTTGACAGCTTCCCAGTACATAAGAAGTTTTCTAATGAGATCAGAAGAAATGTGAATTTTTTATATTGTATAATAAAATACATCAACATCAAAAATCCACATAAATGAGTTGTCACATAACCAGTGTATAAAGTTATAAAATCATATATGGACAAAAGACCCATTCAAATTTTAAAGTAGACCAATACATTTTAATACACAAAGTGTTGACTTGATAAGGTTTCAGATTCCATGTTGTAATTAGCTTTTAAGGAAGTACTACTTGTTGAGTTTTAATGTAGTATCAAAGAAGATAATCACAAATATCTAAAAAAGTCCATAAAATATTCCTTTTTTTCCAGCTATGTCAGTGTGATTATTTTTATATAGTTCAACCAAAACAATATGTTATACCAGAAACAGGAGAATCCAGATGCCTTCTATTAAATCAGACATCAAAGATATTTGCATAAGTGAAGAATAATATTCTTACTATGTTTTGTTGTGGAAAATAGAATTGTTTATTTTCTTTTTTAAATAAATCTTTATTGTTCAGATTATTACATTTGTTCCTCTATCCCCACCCCCCCTTAGCTTCCCTCCATCCGGCTCCCATCCCTCCCTCTGTGCTTACCTCCCCCTGCAATATCCTCATCTATAGGTGTATGATTTTTGTCCAATCTCTCCCTGCACTCCCCTTGCCTTTTTCCCCCTGAGAATTGTCAGTCCACTTTCTTTATATGCCTCTGATTCTATTATATTCATCAGCTTATTCTGTTCATCAGATTTTCAATTCACTTGATTTTTAGATTCACTTGTTTATAGATATGTATTTGTTGTTCATAATTTTTATCTTTACCTTTTTCTTCTTCTTCCTCTTCTTAAAGAGTACCTTTCAGCATTTCATATAACACTGGTTTGGTATTGATGAACTCCTTTAGCTTTTTCTTATCTGTGAAGCTCTTTATGTGACCTTCAATTTTGAATGATAGCTTTGCTGGGTAGAGTAAGCTTGGTTATAGGTGCTTGCTATTCATCACTTTGAATATTTCTTGCCACTCCAGTCTGGCCTGCATAGTTTCTGTTGAGAAATCAGCTGATGTGGGAAACTTGTGCTTGACAGCCGCGTTAGCACTAACCTCGGGCTAGGTTTCAATTACCCCAAACCCTATCTCTTTCCCTATCTCCCGAAAGCCAGGCGTTTTGCCTTAGGGCTAGGAATTTTCGCTAACTTCCTATTCCTCCCCATAAATACCCCGATCTATTGTTGAATAAACGAGACTTGATCAGAACTTTGTCTTGTCTCTATTCCTTGTGTCTCTTGTCCCTTTCATCCCCACTCCCCGTCTAGGGTCCTCCTTGACTTCACCCGCGGGTCGGGACAAGCTGACAATTGTATGGGTACTCCCTTGGAGGTAATTAACTGTTTTTCTCTTGCTGCTTTTAATATTCTCTCTTTGTCTTTTGCTCTTGGCATTTTAATGATGATGTGTCTTGGTGTGGTTCTCTTTGGGTTCCTTTTATTTGGGGTTCTGTGTGCTTCCTGGACTTGTAAGTCTATTTATTTTACCAGATGTGGGAAGTTTTCAGTCATTATTTCTTCAAATAGGTTTTCAGTATCTTGCTCTCTCTCTTCTTCTGGCACCCCCATAATTCTGATGTTGGCATGCTTGAAGTTGTCCCATGTTTGGATTCTTTTTTCTTCCTGCTTTTCCAGTGGAGTGTTTTCTGCTTCTTTGTATTTCAAATCTTTGACTTGATTCTTGAATTCCTCTAGTCTGCTATTAGGTCCCTGTATAATATTTTTTATTTAGTCAGTGTATGTTTAATTTCTAGTTGGTCCTTTTTCATCTCCTTTTGGGTTTCACTAAATTTATTTATATTTTCTAGGAAATTCTTGAAAAACCTTATAACTGTGGTTTTGAACTCTATATCCAGTCGTTTGTTTTCCTCCATTTCTTTTGTTTGTGATCTGTTGCTTTGTTTCCACATTTGCACTATGCCGGGAGAACTTCTGTGCTGGAGCCAGCCTTATGATACAAGATTTGCAAAATTGCAAAAGCCTCTCTGTTTAGCTTGGATGGGGTGGAGTCTCAGGGCTGAGCAGAGACAGCCTTGGCTTTCAGTCATCCCTGCCCTATGTGGCCCCTGGGTCTCAGCTGCAGCCCTCCTTTTGTGCACGGGCCTCCACACCTCTACCTTTTCGGTTCCTGTGTGCTCTGGGAACCCATATGAGTCTGGGTCCCCAGGATCTGGGGCTCAGTGCAGTCAGAAGTGGATTTCAATGCAGTTGGGAGATTCTGTCTTCCTCCCACTAAAGAAATCCAGCAGCACAATCAGCAGTCCATCCTCTCTGTGCACAATGTTGTGTGCACCTCCAGACCTCTGTCTTTTTGTGACTCTGCTAAGTTTCCATGCACTCCTCCCTTCTCATGACAGTCCAGACTCTCCCCGTATGAGTCTCGCCCAGAGCTGGGTATCAGTGCAGTCAGATATGGGGTTTAGTGCAGTCGAGAGTTTCTGTGTCCCTCGCACAAGAGGAAGCCAGCCACACACTCCACTGCCTGTTTTTCCATGCACATGTCTCCTGTACCTCAGCTTTTTGCAGCTCCTCTAGGTCTCTGTGAGCCCCTCTCTTTCCTTCTAGTTGTAGAATTTCCACTCAGTCAGCTTTCCTGTGGTTCTGGATGATGTCCATTCTCTCTTTTAGTTGTAGTTTTGAAAATGTTGTGCGAGGCAGCAGTTTAGGTGTTCACCTATGCTGCCATCTTGGTTTCTCCTCGGAAAATAGAATTATCTTTTATAAAATTATTAGTGATGTTACTATGTAATATGTTATTTTTTTAAATACAAGAATACATAAACATTTTCTTATTCTCAGTTTTAATTTCTAGTAGTCGATAGTAATAGGTATAACTCATATACACAAAATGTTTTGAAGCCCTTAATGACTTTTACGAGTGTAAATTTTTGAAGACAAATAAGTTTGAGAACCACTGTCCTAGGATTTGGAAGGAAAATGAAAGAAACAAAGGTACAGAGATGAACAAATATATAAAGATAACTTCAGATTTTGTAAGGCTCTAAAAGAAATTAGGTAAAAATGGGTAAAAATGCTTTAAATACTAAGCTCAGCAAAATCTCTGAGGAGTTATAGTTTGATCTGAGATTTGAAAAATGAGTAAAACTGATCAATTAAATACCAAGGAGAAGAGCATTCCAGGCAGAAGGAGAGATAATTTCATCAAACTGAGGCAAAAAATGTTTGCATGTCTTAGAACTAGAGAAGAGTGGCTAATAGAGTGGTCATCAGAGGAAGCACTACTAAAGAGGTTGGAGAAGTGGGCAGATGAGCAAGGCTCTTGCTGGCTTCCATTTGGATTAAAACAACTTCAGTGGGTAGCCATTCAAGGCTGAAGTAGGGACTCTATAATTTGGTTAATAACGTCTGTTTAAAATCTTCCAAGGTCTTCCCATTTCATTCTGAATAAAAATAAGAATACTTACCATTGATTCCAATAAATGATCAGGCCCCTTGCCACCTTTCTAACTTCCTTCTCTAACAGTCTTCCCTTTTCATCCCACCTCTCAGCTCCACGTCAGCAACACTAGGCTCCTTGCTGTTCGTTGAACACATTAAACACACTCCTTCTTTAGGAGCTTTCTCACTTGTAGCTTCCTCCATCTGGAATGCTCTTCTTTTAGATCGCTACATGGCTTACTTCCTCACTTCTTTCAGGTTTCTGCTTAAATATCATTTTCTCATAAATATTCCCTTGACACTCTAACTTCTAGGTGAAGATGGAAGATTGAACATCTGATTTCCCTCAGCATTCTCCATAAACTCTACTAAATGGCAGTATTTTAAACCCGGTAACTCATAAAGAAAAAGAGCAAAATAGGAGATATTAATGATGAAATTTTGGAAGCTGAAAAGAAGAGATA
The DNA here is from genome assembly GCA_004026805.1 of Lasiurus borealis. Classification (NCBI taxonomy): domain Eukaryota; kingdom Metazoa; phylum Chordata; class Mammalia; order Chiroptera; family Vespertilionidae; genus Lasiurus; species Lasiurus borealis. The sequence goes on along the minus strand of PVJN01034144.1, from coordinate 16,063 downwards.
ACAGAAAACACAGATATACATGACTCTCTCCACACCCTTTTCTTAGCTATATTTTTCTCAGTAGCACTTAACGTAGATAAAAGTAAGTATAAACACAATATATATATTGACTTCAAAAATTTTTATTGTCTTCTCCTCCACCTCTGAGCATCTAAACTTCATGGCAGCAGTCTTTCAGTTTGATTTAATGTTGTATTCTCTGGTTTTGGAATCATATAGATATTTAGTACAAGTTTCTGGTTGTATAGCTGGTATGGCTGGGCAGGGTGCAGTTTGTGGAGGGGGGGGGTTGTGGTAGTCAAGAGTTCTGATTTGGAGGTTAAATTTGAGTCTGTTAGACATCCATGTGAAAATATTAAATGAATATCTGGATATCTAGCATGAATGCAGAAGTCAGGGCTAACTGTATACATTTTGGAGTCATCTACATCAGGATGCATCAACAGTGATCATCTCAAGGAGTATAATACAAAAAGAGAAAAATGCCAAGCTCTGAGCCCTTGAATGCCCCATCATTGAGAGGCCAGGAAGAGCCAAGGCCTTTCAACCTTTATAATCACATAATCTGTAAGAAGAATAAAAAATAATTTAAATCGAGCAATGTGATAGTAAGTATTCTATTATATAAATATCCAGGAGCCATCATTACTTAAATGACTAGATGGACAACCGAACAGCAGGCTGCTGGTGGGAGTAAGCTCCCTCCCAGCCCCAGCTTGGGCATGGTGGCAGTGGGAGGAAGTTCTGGGCCCCAGCCAGGGCACGGTGAAACTCTGGGTCTCTTTGATCAAGGGTATGACCTGCCTTCAAACCAGACCCTGACAGGAAGGAGGAGGGAGCCCCATTCTTCGTGGAATTGGTCATTGGTCAGCTTGCTGTCAGTAGCCTGCCAACTAGGAATCCCATTCACCTGCACTCCAGATCCTGGTAGGAGGAAGGAGGAAACCCCATTCCTCACAGAATTGCCTGTTGGTCAGCTTGCTGTCAGCAGCATGCCAGCTAGGAATCCCATTCATCTGCACCCTGGACCCTTTGTTGTTGTTTTAATATGTTGTGATTTTTTATTTATTAATAAATTAATATATTATTCTCATATACATTTTACTAATTTTCTTTAATCTATGATACTTCTATTATAGAGAAAGGGCAAATAGCAATATTAAAATGTTTTCTCTAATTAATTCCCTTTCAATGTGCATGAATTTTATTTATAAACTAGGGGTCTGGTGCATAAAAGTCATGCATGGGTGTAGTCCCTAGGCCTGGCTGGCAATCAAAGCATGAGTGTCTGTTGTATAAGGGCAGGCCACAGCTGACATCTGGGCTCTGGGCATCATCTAGGAGATGTGGTGAATGTGATCAGCTGCCATGGGCCAGGGCTCAGCGTGGGCCTCTGGGCTGCCCAGTGGCATCACAGAAAAGCCAGGTGGGCAATGTGTTCTCTCCCAGCTGGTCTTACAGACCAGCTCCTGTGCAACCCATGGAGAGCCCAACTGGCCCCTGCAGTTCCAGCAGCTGCAACCCAGCTCACCCAAAAGAGGCTACTTGGGTGTGGAGCAGGCTCCTCATGGGTGTTTCCCTGGTGCATGAGCACTGGCATCCTGGGAAAGGGTAGCAGGTGGAGTGAGAGCAAGCTTGGTGGACACCCCACATTTTCACCACTCCTCCATCCTCATCATCCTCATCCCAAGCAAGGGGTTGCAGTGCATGGCCAACACCCACCATATTCTACTTGTCCCCTGGTGGTCAGCACACGTCATAAGGAGCAGTCAAACTCTCAGCCGAACAGCCACTCAAGGTGACAATTTGCATATTAAGCTTTTATTATATAGGATTATATGTGTGTTGTGTTGTGTGTGTGTGTGTGTGTATGTGTGTGTGATATTGTACAAATATGTTTTCTATACTAATAAAAGCCTAGGTGGCCCTTGCATGCAATTTTGCCACAAGATGGCTACCACAAGATGGTCAAGTGCACAGTGGAGGTGGGATTCAGTGGCTGCTCCACATGGTGAGGCCTGGGGGTTCCACGGCTCCACGTGGTATGGAGGAAGCCAGTCCTGTCACAGGGATCAGGCCTAAACTGGCAGTTGGACATCCCCCTAGGGGTCCCAGATTGGAGAGGGTGCAGGCCGGGCTGAGGGACCATCTCCCTTCCCCCCTGTGCACAAATTTTGTGCACTGAGCTACTAGTGTACATTATAAAAGACACTGATATTAAAAACGAATGAGTTGAAGAGCTTCCAGTTAAAGAGGAAGTATTGACACATGTATTTTCAGCTTCCTCTTAAAGATCACTACAGTGATAGTAAATGGATTTTTAAACATAAGGTTTAAACCCACAATGACAAAGAGAACAAAAACAAAACAATATCACTAGAATATAGAAAGCTGGAAAGAAGAAAGATAAGTGGGAACTAACTTAAGAGACCTAAGAGAGCTAAGGCTGCGGTGGGGAGAAGCCAAGAAGCAGCCTGATTTACATATAGTGCAGAATCTGGACCCAATCCCAATCCCCTCTCCCACCTCAGAGGTTCAGCAATTGATGTCTGGCATCTCTGATAGAGAAGGTAAGTTCTGGACAAGAATAGACTGGCTGAAAGTCTGTTTGAGAAGCAGTTATACCCACTAGACACCTTCGCTACTCTGCACTGCAGATAACTAACCCCCTATTACACAGCAACAGACTGGAGATTATTTTCTGGAGAAGGTTAAAGAGAGGGTCTTGACTAGACAACAGGCACACTTCCAATGGGAATTCCAAATGGGAAACAGGTAGATGAAGACTAAGTTAACATCAGAATGTTCAAAACTGAAATGTTAATCAGGAGATCAATGTGTTTTTTAGAGTCATGGATACAAATAACAGAAAGAACATTATTTTGTTGTGTAACAATGATTGCCAAGGGAATTTACCTACATAAAGAGAACTTTAAAAAAGTGAATGCTATGTAAAATTTTTTTATTTCTTAGAACCATTACAAATATTTATTACTATTTCTTTTAGACTGTATGGATTGTTTGAACATTATCTTGGTACATGAATGCAGACATTTTTAGTAATTGCATTTCTTGAATCCTGGATTGGAAGTAGGCATAAGCATTGATTTCTTCTGTTCTATATAACTAAATAATAAAGAGTCTACTTTGAGTACCATGGCATCACCAAAACTTATTTACACATTTCACATGATGCATGCATATGTATAGAGGAACAATCCTTGGAATTGCAATAATATCTTGCTTTTATAATATTATATTTTGATGTTTATATACCTTGGTTATTCAACATATTCTATACTTCATTCACAATGAAGTCTGTCTCTGTTCTGAGAAATCACAATGCTTTTATTATTCTTTGCCTGCAATGTCCTTTCCTTCCCTATCTGTCTAAAAAACTTTTACCTACCTTTCAAGAGTTATCTCAAATATGACTTCCTATTAAAGGGCTTCCTTGACTCTCCTCTGCTGTTATCACTCCATCATTTATGTAATACAGTCCCTTGCTTGTACTTATGGCAGTCTCTGTATTGTTTTATAATTCTATTTATAAGTCTGTTAACTCTCTTTGCCCAGATACTATCTTATATTTATATTTGTAGGCTATTAACTTACTATTCTGCGGAGCACACAATAGTTATTCAATAAATGTTTAAAAATGATTTTGTGTTCATTATCTCATTTGATTTTTTCATATTCAGTCAGTCAATAGATCCCATTGCTCTAAATATTTATTATATCCATCACTTCTTGTCCATGCCCATCTCTGCTACCTAGAATTGATGCTTCTGCTGTCTTTGGGCAATCAAAAAGTTCACTTTATTAGTCTCCTCCATCTTAGGGATCAAATATTTTGCACAGACTATTTGCACTTAATCTGATTTTTTTGTATCTAGTCTCAGTCTCCTCCAATTAATACTTCATTGGCCAGAGTGACTTACCCACAAATGTTACCACATGGTCTATACCTTAAAACATTTAAGTTGGCTACATCCACTTCTAGATATACTAAAGAGAGTCTATTTATTCACTAGCTTTAAACAATTAGAAACGAACAAAACATTTTTTAAACATTGAGACAATAGACAGTGCAAAATATTTGATCCCTAAGATAGAGGAGATTAATAAAGTGAACTCTTTGATGGCCCCAGCTCACTGCCTGGAAGTTTCCAAGCCATAGTAAAGCGAGAGAACCAAAACGAAGTCTTGTTCTGTTCAGAGGTAGATTTGAAGCACAGAGAGATAAAGGTAACTAGAATTTGTGAAGGGAAATACTGAATAAGTAAATGCTTCTGGGGGGAAGGTAGCTCCAGAGATCTTTCAAGGGCTCCTCAGAGGTCGTGAGGCTGAGTACTGATCTGTGAATTTATGGAAGGAATTGCCTGAGGCTGAAGAAAATAACTCCTAGGAAGAAATAGGCTAAACAATCATTAAGCTCACACAGACAAGCAATAATCTGTATTCTAACTAACTAGAATGAAACAAACTCCTACTACCTGGGCATTAAGTAGAGTCCTCAGAAGGATGGTACCTCAGTAATGGGAACACATTGGTTTACACTAAAAGTTAATCTCAATCTGCTTCACAGATTTTAAAGCAAATCTCAAAATGGTCAAGCTGATTCCAAGCAACAAAACCCAACAATATTTAAGTGAATACTACAAAATATGACATCTAACAATGTAGATATTAACACCACACAAAGAAGCAGAAAAATGCAACCCATACCCAGGAAAAGAAAAAAAAAATCAATGAATAGATATAGACCCAAGGATGGTACAGATAGGAGAATTAGCTGACAAGGAGGGTAAAACAGCTAATTTAAATATATTCCATATGTTTCAGGCCCTGGCTGATATAGCTCCATTGGTTGGACATTGTCCTGTGCACCAAAAAGGTTGCTAATTCAATTCTGGCCAGGGCATATGCCAAGATTATGGGCTTAATCTCCAGTTGAGGGTGTGCAGAAGGCAGCTGATCTATGTTACACTCTCACATTAATGTTTCTCTTTCTCCTTCTGCCTTCCTTTCTCTCTAAAAATCAATAAAAACAAACTACTAAAAATATATGCATATATATATATATGTTTTCCATATATCCAAGATGTTAAAAAAATATGAATGGAAGGTATTAAAAACAACTTGAAATTCTAGATATGAAAATACAAGATCTTAAATAGGTAACTAAATGAGATTAATAGTATGTTGCACACTGCAAACTAATGAACTCGACACAACAATAGAAACACTCCAAAATGAAATAAAAAGAGAACATTAAAAAAATAAATTAATGAGTTGTGGGATATCAAATAGTTTAATAATATATGTGTAATTGATGAACCAGGAATGGAGGGAAAACAGAAAATATATTTTAGAAAACAATGCTACAATTTCTTCAAATTTTATGAAAATTATACACCCATAGATTTAAGAACCTTAATGAATCTCAATCAGCAAAAATATGAAGAAAAGTGTATCCGGACACATTATAATCAAATTACTAAAAATCAGTGATAAAATAAGTATCATAAAAACAGCTAGAGGTAAAGGACAAAAATGGCAGCAGACTTCTCATCAGAAACCATTCAGGCCAAAAGACAATGGAGACACTTCATTAAAGAGATAAAACCTGCCCTGCCAGTGTGGCTCAACTGTTGAGCATCACTTATGAACCAGGAGGTCATAGTTCAATTTCCAGTCAGGGCACATGCACAGATTGTGTGCTGGATCCCCAGTGTGGGGCATGCAGAAGGTAGCGGATCAATGATTCTCTCTCATCATTGATGTTTCTATCTCCCTCTCCCTCTTCCTCTCTGAAATAAATAAAATATTTTTTAAACAAGAAATAAAACCAAAGAAAACAGAATATTTTTAATCTATAGTTTTATACCCAGAAAAATAAGATCGTTAAATAATGAAGAAAATTTCTGCTTTCTCTTAGGATGTAGAAAGCTATGAAGAGTGCAGTTTCTACTGTGACAGTTAGAAATAGTTTATAATAATGAGTTATAAACACATACATTTTCTTGAACATATCAGAAAGCTAAGATTAAAAAGCAAACCATGAGGACTGAAATCCAAAACAGACAGGCCTCTCCAAGGAAAGAGAGAATGCAAGAACTGGCTTATATATGGCACAGCATGACAAAGAGAGGCAAGGTGCACCAAAAAATCATGTAAAAAATTCAGAAATGGATAAAAAGACCGAGGATGGGCTAGCATGACAGTATGAACTGGGAGCCACAAACAAAGAGAGCCACCACCTAAACGCAAACTCTTTCCTTGGGTTTCCACTGGGTGCTGCAGAAAGAACCAGAAAGAACTTCCTTTAGTAGTCCAGGGTCACTGAAAGGGATTGGGTGATACTGTGACAAAGGCATAAAGCATCTCCTGGATCTTTACCCCTAGCAAAGTCATGGAGTAGAAGCAGCAAACCCTAATACTCCCAGGACATACTTGAAGCACTATTGTGGCTGGTAGACATGTAAAAGAAAAATACCCTCTAATTATAAAAGAGAGGCAGGAACCAGTCCTAGACACAGATCCTATATCAATCAATACCATTGGAAGTCTATTGCCGGAGGGCTAGGGACATGAGAAGGGGAGTCTTGAAACTCCCTAAAAAGACCCAATAAGAATACATAGTAGAATTTTGGCTGTCATTGCAGGATCATGAGAAATACCTATCACAAAGACCTAGGCACAGATAGTATAACTAGGACTGAAGTGAACCAGGACAACAGAGAAACTTCCTGTCTACACTTCAGATAGCAATCATCCTATATAATAAAAGGCTAATATGCCAATAGACTGAATGGCAGAACACCCGAACCAAACAGCCAGTCGCTAAGGTGTGTGCTGACCACCAGGATGTGTGGTGCACAAAACCTGGTGGGCATTGGCAGCAGGCGGCACAGCATGGAATATGGCAGGCATTGGCCATGGCAGGATAATAGAGCAGGTGAGTGTGGGGCACCAGACCAAGGCAGGGTACCAGTTGCTGTCATCGGGGCAAGCCTCTAGTAGTTACTGAAAATTATTTGCCCTGCATGCTGCAGTCCCACCTGGCGCTCACACCTGCTGCCAATTACCAGAGTCACTGCTCACACCTGCTGCTGGTGCTCCATGCCAGCCTTGATTACTCGGCACCATCAGCAGATGTGAGCGTGGCTACTGGCCCCCATCTCCCCTCACGGCTTCTCCATCTCCCCCTGCTCCTGAGGGGTGATCAGGGCTGGCAGCCGCTGCTTACACCCACTGCTGTTGATGGCCCTACTTGCTTGCACCCACTGTCGGCATAGACTCCACTCGTACCTGCAGCAAGTGCTAGAGCTGCTGCACACACCTGCTGCTGACTTTAGGTGCTGGTCCCAATAGCTCAATTCCATCAGTGGGCGTGAGCAGTGGCTGCCAGTCCTGATCTCCCCTGAGGGCTTCTCCACCTCCCCCTGCTCCTGAGGAATGATCAGGGCAGCAACCACCACTCACACCTACTGACAGTGTTGCCAGCCCTGCTCGCACCCATTGCTAGCAGCGGCCCCAATCGCTCCAAGCTGTCAGCAGATGCTAGAGGGGGCGGCACCATCAGCACATGGAGCAGCAGTGGCAGACAGGGGACCGTAGGCTGCAGCAAGAGAGGCCAGATAGGGTGCAGTGGATGGGCCAAGACCTGCCCCTGTGCCCACTGTAACTCACAGCCCACAGTTGTTTGGTTGTTCTGCTGTTCAGTCTATAGTGTAGCTTCAAGGTGCACAAATTTGTGCACTGGGCCCCCAGTTGAATAATAAGCAATAAAAGTAGTCTACCTCTGGGTAGAAGGCAAGATTGTGGGAAAAAAAATCTCCAATGTGGCATGGTTGCACAGGAAATTATGAAAGTTAAAGGTATATAGGAACATTGGGCAGTGGGATTCAGCACAGAGTCTTCAACCTGAACCTCCTCATTATGTCTTTGGTACATCTTGTTACCAGGGTAATGCTAGCCTCATAAAATAAAATAAAAAAGTGTTCCCTCTTTTCTTATTTTTTTTGAAGCATTTGTATAGAGTTTATATTATTTCATCTTTAAATACTTGATACAATTTGCCAGTGAAGTCAACCTGGGCCTGGAGTTTTCTTCATGTGAAGATTTTTAACTACAAATTCATTTTCTTTAATCAACACTGGTGATTTTTGTTATTTGTTTCTTCTTCAGCAAGCTTTGATGTTTTGTGTATTTCAAGGAATTCATCCATTTCATTTAAGTTCACTAATTGGTAGGCATTAAGTTGTTCATGGGTGTTTATTATACATTTAATGTAGGTCAGATCTATAGTGATGTTCATTTTTCTATTCCTGATACTGTCGTAGAACTGAGCCTTGCCTACCTCCCCACCTAACTTGCCTTCTCTCTCTCTTACTCTGTTTTAACTCTTTCCCATGTCAGCTCTTTTGAAGATTTCTTTGTGTGCTTCTCATAGCTCTATGCTAGGCACTGCCCTTTTTTTCATTTCATATCCTTTGTCCTCTCTAGGTCAGTCGTCCACTTCCATGCTTTCTATACTATAGCAATTACTATACCAATAACCGCAAAGCTAGCAAGCAGCAGAAGTTACTCATTTTCTCTATACTGGCAAAGGATTCCTCTTTGGCAATGAGACAAGCTACCTGAATTGGGTTTGGGAATGGGGAAAGGAAAGGGAGGCACTTATAGAAGAAAGCAAAAATGAGAGTGAAAGAACATTTGTTGGTATTGCATAATTACTTTTCCAGATTTACTAGTATTCTCTCATAGCACCCCATATTTCTTCTTTGAAGCACATGCCTCATTTGAAATCATTTGCCTAATATCTGTCTTCTGGGCTAACCTATAATCTTTTTGAATATCTGTCTCATTTACTTCAGGAATCTGCTAAACCAAGCAGGGTGCTCAGCACCTAATAATCATACAATAAATATTTTTTTGCCTAACTAACTGCTCTAGCTTTCAGACTTGTAGCTTCATCGAAGCTGAGCTTGTGTGCCACTTGTCTCATGCCCCTGTACATTTATTTTAATACTAGGGCTCCAGTGCATGAATTTGTGCACTGTGAAAGGAACTGTGGGCCAAAAGGCTGCAGTGGACTCAGGGGCAGAGCTCAGCCCATCCTTCATGTCCTCACCCTGATCCTCCTGCCATGGCCCCTGGCCCCTGTCTGCCGGTGGCCCTGCTAGCATCTACTCATGGTGCAGAGCAATGGGGTCCAGTGCCAGCAGCAGGTGCAAGCAGCAGCTGCTGCCCTGATCATCCCTCAGGAGCAGGGGGAGGTGGAGAAGCCTTGAGGGGCTATCAGAGCCAGCAGCCCACTTGCACCCGCTGATGGTGCTGAGCAATCAGGGCTGGCACCAGGCACTGGCAGCAGGTGCAAGCAGTGTTGGCAGTGGGTGTGAGTGGGATTAGCACCAGCAGCAGGTGCAATCACTGGGTGGGACCGTGGCATGTGGGAGCAAAGAATTTTCAGTAACCATCAGAGGCTCAACCCAATGACAGCGACCGACTCCCTGCCTTGGTCTGGCGCACCTGTTCATCTGCTCCACCATCCTGCCATGGGCAACACTCTCCATGTTCCGTGTTCTGCCGCTTGCTGCCAACGCCTGCCATATTCCACATGTGCCTCTTGGTGGTCAGCGCATGTCATAGCTGACCACCAAGTTGTTTGGTTCAGTTCTTTGAGCTGCTGTTCAGTCTATTTGCATATTAGGGATAGATAGATAGATAGATAGATAGATAGATAGATAGATAGATAGATAGATTTCCTCTGCCTGGATAGCCCAATCCTCCCAATTTCTCCCTACCCAGGTTCCAACCCTAATCTACCAGGAATATTCATACTTTTACTTTTGACCTGAGCTTAAATATCTTCTCTAGAAATCTTCTCTAACTTCCCTTTAGCAGAGCTTTGTGCCACCCCTGTAGCTAGCTCTGCCAGTTTTCCCTTCCTAGTTGATTCTGACCCTTTCACTCCTGCCATAATAATTGGCGCACGGTGGGCTCCTAATACATATTTGTAAAATGAATGATTTATTTTCTCATTAGTCATGTGAGATATAAAGAGAAGCATTGTGCCTAGTTAATTATTAGGTTTGTGAAGATAATGAGCCCCATTTTTTTTTTTTACATAGAAAATAGTTAAAAAAGAGTGAATCAGCTCCTACAAAGGTGGATGCCAAACCTCAAATCCTTGGAGAGAGCTGTTATTGGAACTTCTAACCACTGCCCTAATGAGATTTAAATAGATACTAAAGCAACCCAATTTTTTATCAAGAAGTTCTCCAAAGGAAAAAATAATAAATGCATGTCTATAATTTCTTTAAAATTAGAGGTTAGTACATTAGCTTGGAATCCACTTAACTAAATGCAAAGTCATAAAAGATTATGCAAAGGAACTTTTCATGTGGCCTAATTCAACTTTGTGTGAGGCAAGTGCCTTAGTTAACCCACCTGTTTTGTTTTGTTTTAAGTATTATAATTGTCTTATTTACTACTTCCAGGAATTAGAATTAAAATGTGATTACCAGGAAATGTCTAACCACAACAAAAACAAATTGTTAGCATGTAGGACAAATTATTTGTGACTGAAAATTCCATTTCTTTCTGATCAAGACTCTCCCAGAGTATACATCTAGAATTAGTACTAAATTGTTATGTGCTTGTGTAAATGCTACCCTGCAGTTATTTTCTAGCTGTTTCATTCATTTGACAGTCATTCATTCAGCAAAATTTATTGAACACCTACTATTATCCAGGTATTTCACTGCTAATAAGTAGGAGAAACTTATCATGAACAAGTATGTACATCACCAAGAGTGAACATCCTTGGTAAACACTATTGTAAACTATAAACTTTGGTGATTATGATATATCAATGTAGATCACTGTGGTGGGAGGTACTAATAATGGAGGGAGATATGCATGTGTGAGGGCAGAGAAAAATCTCTGTACTTACCTCCCTTTTTTTTTTTTTTTTTAGAGATAGGGAAAGAGAGTGAGCGAAACATCGATGTATGAAGGAAACCTTGATTGGTTGCCTCCTATACACACCCCACTGAGAATCAAACCCACAACCTAGGTATGTGTCCTGACCAGGAATCAACCTGCAACATTTTGGTGCAGGGGACAGCGTTCCAACCCACTGAACACCACCGGCCAGGGCTCCTGCTCTAAAGGTAAATCTTTAAATATATATTATAGGGAATAAGGGAAAGCATGTGAAGTGACTTGTTTTTACATGTGAGTTTTAGGGATGGTCTCTCCAGGAAGAGGTGATACTTAAGTTGAAATCTGAAGAATGAAGAATGAGAAGGAACTAGCTATGGTGTGTGTGTGTGTGTGTGTGTGTGTGTGTGTGTGTGTGTGTGTGTGTAATGCCTACATGGGAGAGGCATATGTAAAGCCCTCAATTGGGAAGAAGCATGACAAATGGGAGAGGCTGAAAGGCCAGTGGATGGTACCGGCAAAAGCTAAAATTTGAGAGGTAGAGCATAATCATGAATGACTGTAGGAGACAAAGTAATTAGTCTGGATTTTATTCTACTGACATGGGAAGCCATTGAAGGATTTTCAGCAGGTAAGTAATATGATCCTGAAAAAATTAGAGAATGCAAGAGTGAAAAGGAGCCAGGTTATGTCTGCCTTCTCCCTTGCAACTAGATTGTAATAGTGAATAGGGAATATGTGCTGCCCTAAGAACCTAGCCCTGGGCACAGGGAAGGCGTCCAATGCATGCTTATTAAGTGAATAAAAGTAATACTCATATTTTATGATATGGTATACTCTTCTATTTTAATAACATTTAAAATAGTAACTAAACGAAATGTGAGTACATTGTGACACTATAATAGCACCTCAACTTTTACCTCTAGAATCGGGTAGAAAATGAAAACCACATTCAGCCATGCAAAGAAAATGAAGAGCAGAGGGAAGAGAGATGACATTTTTTCCCCCCTCTTGCCCATGATCCTATTTCCTCCAACTCACTTTTCTGTGAATGTCTTAGGCTAATTTAAGGAACCTATTCTTGACTACAGGGACCATATGTTATTTCTAAATGTTATGCCCTTGGAAATAGCTTAAGGGGGTTACTCATACTTGATTTTTAGCTAAAAAACTATTATAATCATAAATAATCTAAGTAGGGTTATGAATTTTTAAATGCCTCATGGAGATAGTAAAATAATTTACTTTGCTCATTCATTAAAGCCATGAAGTTCCATTATTAACTGTGTATACACAATATGATCTGGAATTTCACTCCATGATCACACAATTCTGAATAGTAGATGATTTGATGCAGCAATGATTTGATTTAGATATGGGGGTCCACATCATTGAAAAGATCATGCTGTATTTTTACATTTCTACTTTATTTACCTAGTTGGAAAGCCTAAATTGTTTCTTAAAACATTACAATCAAATCACTAGCTGATTATTTCTATTTAACTTGCATATAATAAAAATGCTTGCAGTAGATAAAATAGTTCTATGGCCAAAATTACCCGTGGATCAAAGACATGGGCTTTTGGGCTCTCTGTGAATATGTCCAGTTTGATAATGGCTAAGCCTGGGAATGGGAGCCAACTATGGCATCCTCGGGTGCCATGCTCAGCCTTCAGAGACCCTTACTTTTTTAAACAAATGTGTTCCTGCTTAAAAAAACAAACAAACTGGCCAATCATTTTTGTAGAACGAAGTATCTTGGGCATAAGTCTATGTGAATCACCATCCATCTGGTGTAGCTCCCATTTAGAAAGGTTGATCCTACAAAGCAAAATTCTCCAATAAATTAGGGATATGAAAACGGTTGTGTTTTTTCATTTTTAGTAACTTAAACTTATTTAAGAGTTTTATATTCTTTAAGCAATGAACATCATTATTGTCTCTTGTAATTGTAATCTAAGATTGAAATATAGCTTTTTCATAATTATGATGATAATTTATAGCATGTTTTGATTGATTACTATATTCAAGCTCTGAGCTCAACACTTTTTTTGTATCATTTCATTTACTCTTCACAACAACCCTATGAACCAGATATTATGATCCTCACTTTACTGATGAGGAAATAAAGGCTTTGTGCTCATAACCACTGCATCTTAATGCCTCTTACAAAAGTAGTTCTTCTTTAGAGAGGAAATTAGTTGGAATATACTGCTCTTTCTATGCCTGGAAAAAGCAGTTCAGTATCTTTATCATGTTCCTACTGACTTCAAAGATTTTATCTCTGGACAACTGAGATTGTGTGCCAGGATTTTTGTTACAATAGTAACATATTTCTAATTTTCTTGACAATTGAGAAAGTTGAAGTTCAAAGAAAATGTAAAACATATCTAAAGTTAGAATTGTTATTTGCAAACCAGAGCCAAGTTTAACTGATGATTCCAACATTTACCAGCATTGCTACCTTTGCTAAACTTTTAAACTTCTTGGGGCCTCTGTTTGCATTTAAATCAATATATAATAGGATGAAGATGGCTATCATCGTGACTTTAATTTACCAGCCTCACACAAGGGAAGAGCTGATGTCCATTTCTCTCCAATCATTCACAGACACCAGCTGGAGTGTGCTTTTCTTGTTATCTAAGGAGGGAATGAAGAATACCTCCACGATGGAAAAATTCTTGGCCCATTTCCTTCTTGGAAACAAATCTAAAATTTAATTTTGCCAAGGTATCAGCAAATACAAGATATGACTATTAGTTATGTAAATGTATTTTTTGTTAATGCATCATAATCTTTCATAAAATAAACAAAATAGCAAAAAGTTAACTTGAATGCTTTCCATTTGTTCCTACTTTGTAGGAGATGAAAAATCAGTGATATGAAATAGAACATAAAAAATGACTGACAAATATATATATATATATATCACACATACCTGCTGTATACACACACACACACACACACACACACACATACCTGCTGGTAAACTATTCCAGCATGTAATAATTACAAGATTTTCACCAAAAGGTTGGTGAAACTTGGGCGGCTCAACAAGGGTGAGCCACATATGTAGTTTACCTGTTGAAATGGCTAAAAGGCACTTCCCCCAAACATAAATAAGAATAACTGCCAGACAGCTCAGGGCATTTTATTGCCTCCTGTTGGCCAAACACCTGAACAGCTGTAAGCTATTCACCAAACTGACAATGCTTCTGTACCCTTTGAAACCCTTTGAAGTGTATATCTCCACCTTGCCTTAGGACAAATTGTGTGAATAAGAGCAGAGTCCTGAGATGAGGAAAGAGTTTTCAGTTCCTTTAGCTAAAGATTCTCTGACCCCCAATGCCTTTCAAAATTATCTTTTGTCTTTGGACTCCTTGAATCTATGCATCAGCCCCTTTCTCCAGAATGGTGAACCCTTTGTAAGGCTGGGACAAGAACCCTGGCAATACCTCTTGTAGAATGAAATTTAAACAACATACAATATACAGGGGGAGAAAGGCTTCTGTGAATTTTAAAGAATTTGTCAGTGTTAAAAAAAAATTCTTAAGTGCATGTTTTTAACTTTGAATTTTAAAATGTTAAGACCTTTGCTCTTTTTCTTGTAGAGAAAGAAAATGTTTGAGAGTTGAAATGTCAGAAGCCATTCTTCACGCCTTTAAGGCTTAAGATCAATTCATCCCTGCTCCCACTGCCCCACCCAGAAACCAAGATGGCAGCATAGGAAAATACCTAAACTGCTGCCTCGCACAACAATTTAAAAACTACAACTAAAAGACAAAACAGACATCATCCAGAACCACAGGAAGGCTGGCTGAGTGGAAATTCTACAACTAGAAGGAAAGGGAAAAGTACACTGAGACTCATAGGAGCTGCAAAAGGCAGAGGCCTGGAGGTGCATGTGGAGAGGGCTAGTAACTAAGTATGCAACTGTCTTTTGTCAAGCAAGAAGTAGACATAAACTCCCAACTGCTCTGAAGTCCAGTTCTGGGTGAGACTCTGGGGACCCAGACTCATGCGGGAGAAACTGCACTATCTGGCAGCAGGCAAAACTCGAAGGTGGCTTTCTCTCAGAGGTGCTTGCAGCAATTACCATGGGACACTGAGACTCAGGGGCACATTAGGGCAGGGCTGACAGGAAGCCATTGCTGTTTGCTCTGCATTGAGATTCCGTCTCATCCAAGCTAAGGGCAGAGGCTTTTGCATATGAATGGCCTGATCCTTTGAATTCTAAACTTACCTAACAAACTGCAATTGAGTCAGTGAGTCCCAGAATATCCCCCCAAAAAAGGCCCATGGCCCCACAGAAGCTTGCATTCACAGCTCGGCCTCATCTGGGTACCTCTAAAACCCAAACAAAAAAGAAGAATCTTGCAGATCTCTCCTTAGCTCCTGCTGGGTGGCCTCAGGCAGAGGCTAAATTAGCACCTCCATGGAGATCCAAGAGCCAGTGTACTCAGGGTCAGAGTGGGACCATCCAGATTACAACTCCTCAGAGTCATTAGGGACACACTCAGGGGGCAGACTCAGTGAGCACTAAAGCCCCACTGAAGTAAGTCTTGTCTCATAAGGGTGTCCCCAGCACAGAAGTTTTCCCATCATAGATACAGCTGATCCTCACAGCCAACTGGCCTGGAGGTCAGTTCCTCCCAGTGATACCAACAACAATCAAGGCTTAACTACAACAAGACTGTGCACACAGCCCACAAAGGGGTGCACCAAGAGTGTCCACCTCAGGTAATTGGAGAGGCTGAGCCACTGGGCCCTATAGGACACCTAGCACACAAAGCCACTCTATCAATCCAGGGAAGCAACCAAAATGTGGAGACAAAGAAACAGCTCACAAATGATAGGAATGGAGGAAACCAATTACTGGATATTGAGTTCAAAACCACAGTTATAAGGTTTTTGAAGGATTATCTATAAAAGGCCAATAAATTTAGCAAGACCCTTTAGGATATGAAAAGAACCAACTAGAAATTAAGCATACACTGACTGAAATAAAGAATAATATACAGAGATCCAACAGCAGACTAGAGGAATTGCAAGAACCAAGTCAAAGATTTGAAATACAAAGAACCAAAAAACACCCAACTGGAAAAGCAAA
>PVJN01034143.1:0-22973 GCA_004026805.1 Lasiurus borealis | reverse complement strand
GGGATCAAAAATGAGAGGCTGTATGGAGCAATGGAAAAAGCATAGGCTTTGGAATCTGGTCAACCTAGGCTGGTTCCTAATTCCACCACTGTGTGCCTTTGGGCAAATCACTTCATTTCCATTAGATTCAACTTCCTTATCCATAAAATGGATATAATAGTAGTTGACTATGCTGTTGTCTAAATGCTACTTACTGTCAGCTCAATAAGTGGTGGTAGTTATTAATATAACATTGGTAGGGTCAATTACCAAGCTCTGAACTAGATATATCTGGGCTCAAATCCTGGTTTTTAGCATTCAAAAGATGTGTCAAATCCCACTTATAGGAATATATATATCCTAAGACAGCCAATCAGAAAGAATATATGCACCCCTATGTTCATAACAGTGCAATTTACAATAGCTAAGATCTGGAGACAGCCCAAGTGTCCATCAGTAGATAAGTGGATAAAAAAAAGTGGTGGTACATTTATACCATGGAATACTATGCAGCTATAAAAAAGAAGAATCTCTTACCCTTTGAGACAGCATGGAGGAACCTGGAGAGTATTATTCTAAGTGAAATAAGCCAGTTAGAGAAATACAAGTATCACATGATCTCACTCAGATGTGGCATCTAATGAACAAAATAAAGTGATGAACAAAATAGACCCAGAGACATAGAAGTATGAAACAGACTATGTAATCTCAGAAGGAAGGCGGGGGAGGATGGGTGGGCAGAAAGAGATCAACCAAAGAACTTGTATGAATATATATGTATAACCTATGGACACAGACAATAGGGTGGGGAATGGAGGCAGGTTAGAAGAAGTCAATTGGGAAAGGGGAACATGTAATACTTTCAACAATAGATTTTTAAAAAATAAAAATAAAAGGTGTATAGTCCTGGATAAATTATTTTACTTCTTTGGTTTCTGAACTTATAGGTATGATAATTACAAGAATACCATCCTCATAGGTTTATGGTGAGGATCAAATGAGACAACACATTTAACATTCTCAGTGTAGTACCTACTCTGTAACAGGTGTTCAATAAAAAGTTAACAATCATCATACCCAACTCCAGTGTGACCTTCAGATATCTGCTCCTTTCACCATTGACCTGATCCAGGCAGAGAGATGGTTCTTTCATGACAAATTTTCATCTAGTCACGTGGCTGTAGAGCAGGCATTGACCTACCCAGCACTGCCAGTGTTGTAACAGATTATCCTTTCTTACCTCCCAAGCCTGACACACAGTGTAGCCAATAATGCTATTTTCCCTGGCTGATGTCTTATATAGATCAGTCCTTTCTCAGAAATCATGGTACCTCACTGAGTCCATAACTTTAAGAGTCTGCATTGCCTGGTATAATAAGAGAGTTAAATTGGGCTGAGGTACCAGTGTCTATATAACAGATGCTGTGTAGTCCGTGGGCATAGTCTGAAGTATTAATCTGCACTCTTGCAGAGCATGGCAAGAAGGAAATGAGCAGGAAAACAGCACTGAGTTGTGAGACCTGTGAAGACAGCCTTGATTTTGGAATATACCCTGAATTTTCTCAGTTCTGTGCTTTTCTTAAGTGCTTTCCTCTCTCCAGAATTCCTTCTCTACCTGGAAACATCCCCATGTGCTTCAAGGCCCTACCTATGTGGCATGTTATCCATGTGGTGGCTACCTGACCTTCCTCAGTGAGTTAGCTGCCACTTCATGTACCCCCACTGCTGCCATACTCTTTTTATAAATACCAGCTGTGTTATGTTAGCAGAGGTGTCTACCTCCACCATCAGCCTTAACTCCGTGAGAGGAAAGAATTCCTTATTCATGTTTCTGTCCTCTGTGCCCAGAAGAGAACTTTGCATATAGTAAAGGCAGAGTATATACTGGTTTTTAAGGTACAGCTGACACTTGAACAGTGTGGGGGTTGGAATATCAACTGACTGCACAATTGAAAATCTGCATGTAACTTCTGACTCCCCCAAAACTTAACTATTAATACATAGCCTATTGTTGACAGGGGGATTCACTGATAACACAGAATTAATTAACACATTTTGTAGGTGATATGTATAATATACTGCATTTTTACAATAAAGTCACAGAAAAGAAAATGTTAGTAAAATTATTAGGAAAATATATTTATAATATTTGTTGGGGAAAGTTCATTATATAACCAGATGTATTTCAAACCCATGTGGGTCAAGGGTCAACTGTATAAATATTTGCCTTTAAGACACTTCCACCTGATATGTTAGTGCTCCTTCCCCTCCCAGCCACAACATGGATCTCTGCTTAAATTCTGCTTGCAAAGAACTATTTGAAGTAGACTGTAAAAATCCTCCCTTTGTATGTATGCAAATGATAGGAGCCCTTGCAGTTTATGAAATAGTATTTTGTTAAATTATTTAAATAATAACTGAACATGTAATTGATGGATAGAACCTATAAATGGGAATGATGCCCTGCAATTGCCATTATCCACAGTCATTTCTTATATGAAGCTAAATTCATCTCTGTGCCCGTTGGATTCCAGTGCCCAGCCAGGGAAGACTGCACAGAGCTTCCTAAGGAAGATGCCTCTTGGCCTTGGGACTAGACAAAAGTTCATTTCTCTTTTAATAAACTGACTATCTCCTCTCTTCTAGTGCCCTCAGGTCTGGCTGTTCCCCATTTTACTGGTTCCATGTTAATGTCCTAAGGGAAAGACCAAAGACCCAGGGTCAGAGATGATCAATTCTATGATGCCTCCTATACCATGGCCTTGCTTCCTCCATATCATGAAAAGAAATAAAACAATCACCTCAAATGGAAGGGCATCACTACAAGCAAGGGTTAACTCCATCACTTGAGTACAGCAATGTTTGCTGAACAGATAGAGGCAAAAATCGAACTCTGAAAGCCTGCTCCCTTGGGCTGTCACCTTCAGAAAGTTGTCTAAATGCTGTGGCAAGAACAACAGAACCTGCTGTATAATCTTAGGCACTGAGAAGCATCAGAAACCACAGTAGCCAGGGGATCCTGGTTTATTGAACAATTACTGTAATCCAGTGCTTATCATTATAATCTCATTAATCCTCAAGACAGTCCAAAGTGAGATAAGCATGATGATATGACTCTTTCCCAGGTGTGGATACAATTCAGTCTTTCAGATAAGACCCAGCATCTAGTTCCCCAGTCTTTGCAGTAGAATTTCACAGAGCAGTAAAACTTGCCAACAAAATGTGAGGTTATTAATTTTACTAAAAGTGGATACATTTGTTAAAAATGTAGCATTTGCCATCTATGTTAATATTTAATTTTTTTAATTGCATTTGTTGCCATAAAAGAGCATAATCTAAAAAAAAGGGGGGGGGAGCCTTCTAAATTAAATACATCCATCTGTATGAAAACTTGCATCCTCTACCACCCAGCAATTCTACATCTAGGTATTTATCTGAGAATGACCCTTGCTAATGTATACACATACATGTACAAAAGTGTTCATACTGATAGGGGGGATTTATAATCTGGAAGATAGAGCACCTGAATTGATCTGAATGATAATTATTATTTTGAAATTCTAAAATACACATATGTAGAGGAATAGAGGGTTAAGTTTCTTATATGAAAACAGAGGGTTAAGTTGTTTGTTTTTTTTTCTTTTCTAACTTTCATTTCTCAGGCCAGTGCTCCTACATACTCCCTTTGATCCCAAACAAAGTGATTGAGGAGGTAATTTAGCTGCAGATGATGTATACTGTACCCAGCAAGCAAGCAGAACCATTAAGCATGATCAGGCCAACTCCACCAGGAGCCAAGCCATCATCTCTTCACCTGACAACCAAGAACAATGGTTGACTTCTGCTGACCCCCAGGACTGAATGTAATCCCATTCTGTTCCCAACCGTAGCCCAATCCATTTTTCTGATATAATCCTGTCCCCTGCACCTTGCTGTAAAATAGGTTGGATACTTGTAAGCTCCCTGTCGTCTTAGTTGGCTGGCCTTCTCAATAAACAAACACCTTATATGATTCAACCCTGCCTTCATTATTGGACATTGCAACAGGCAGCCCAAACTCACCCAGGGGTTTCCCAGTAACAATAGCAGCCCTGTTATACGAGATGTAATGGGGAAACAACTCAAATAGTCGTCTACACGAAAATGAATAAATATATAGTATGTTTACATAATTAAATAATATACAGTAGTCAAGATAAGTGAACAAAAACTGCATGTAGAAAGTATGGATCTTGATAAAAGATTGAATGGTAACAATTTCCAAAAGGTTACATACAACAAAATATAGTTTATAAAGTAGGGATATATATATATAATTGTTTAAATTGTTTAAATTATATATATTATATATATATCATATATATATATATTACATATATATTATATATATAATTGTTTAAAGGATTAGACTAAATATCTCAATGAGACAAGGCATGAAAATTACATGCTTAGATCTAAGTTATGGTCAAGGTTCTAGTTTCCATGTTGGGTAGGAGATATACCTGTATTTATTGAATTCTGTTATTTCAAATACATGAGGGTTATTCATGGACAGATGATAGGAATGTGTCAAGAAACAAAGAATTATAAAAATAGTAGTAATAACAATATTAGTAATCCATTTTTACCACTTGAGATTCAAAGGCAAACACACTGTATTTTCTTTCTTTCTCCATTTTCATAAGGATCACTTTGAAGTTATATTATAGAACAGAATTGGGCAGTGTGTGAATCCACCTCTGGAACAGTAATCTAAATCAAACAACTTGCTTTTCCAAAGGGGTTAAGAGTTATAAAGTTAGCCTTGAAGTTGCAATAGTACTAAAATTTTATTCAACCATAGAGGTTTGATGAGAGGTAGAAGAAGAAGAGATCAGCTAAACACACAAAGAACAGGCATCAAATGAGGAATGTGTAAAGTATAGAGGAGACAGCCAGAGACACTGAGTAGGAAATAGATGCAGGAAAAGTTAATTGAACACAATCATCTGTAAAAAGTACTGCCACTGCTATTGCTTATTAATATTTAGATACTTTTTGCATCTTCTCCCTGTCTTAAATTATAATAAATTTACTCTGTTGTATAGGGAAGACTTATAGTTCTCATAGACTTTTCTTTAGCTCTACAGTAGGAAAAATTTCCACTTATTCCATTTACTAGCAGGACTTACATGGAGAGACCTACAGAATTTAAAAGCCTTGCAAAAAATGCTGCAATAATAAATCTACCTAACTGCCTACTGAGTGATTGATCTTCATACATCACCACCCGACTTAAAACTTTGTCACTCTCCATAGATTTAAGATGTTTAAGCTTCTACAGGACATCCTATGACTTGGCCTTGCCTGCCTGCCTGTTCAGCCTCATCAGCGACACCTCCCACAGGGGCACCTTCCATCAGTCTTCCTGAGCGGTTGCTGCTTTTTCACTGTCTTCTTCACACTCCACCTTTGCATGTATAGCTTTGTCTCCCACTTTGTTCCCACAGTCCTCATTCAGATATCCAAACCCTGGGAAACCTTCCTTGACCATCTTGGTAGCTAGGCTTTCCAGCCATCACCTCCATCAGAGTATTTATAGGAATCATTGGTTTACATTTTGGTGTCTGTACCATACTGGGAATTCTTTCAGGGAGAGATGTATATGATTTAGTTCTGTGGTGGGCAGTTAGACAGACATGAGCAGAAAAGGGATGATGAATCAGGTACAGAAGGTCATCAGAGTGGACACAACTGAGAAAACAAGGACCTCATCCCCAGGGAAAACTTTCCTCCCTTAGCATATCACTGGTCACAGGGTTTGGGCCCCCTTCTGGCGTGTTGCTAGTTCTATGAGTCAGACCTCCATAAAAGGGGAATGAAGAAGAGAGCCAGAGGGTAGCCCTTAAGAATTCAACACCCAAAGACAATGAGATTCAGACAAGCATTAACTCTATCTAGGCCTCAGTTATATTTCAGTTCCAGGCTGAGACAAGTGACACTATAGCTGACCTCAGAAGCAGCTGCATAACTAATGAGCCCTGTCATCCACTAATCAGTGTAGACCACAATCCTGAAAGGACACACCTGGAATGCTGTGAATATTCTATTGAAATCCTCTCCTGGTACCTACCCTAAAATCTCCACCCTTAAAAGCCCTAAGGACAGAGGACCCAGCTTGGCTCTCTCTAAGGAGCATATCTGTGCCTTTCCCCACCCTTTCCTCAGGTACATTTTCCTTGACTCTTTCCTCTAAGCTCCAGGGGCCCTTCTTTTGCCTCTGTATCTTATTTCCTGAGCCCATGCCCAGTTGCCTCACTTTTCCTACCTCTGTGACTTTTCTTTTTAATATATTTTATTGATATTTATTTATTTATTTATTTATTTATTTATTTTACAGAGAGGAAGGGAGGGATAGAGAGTTAGAAACATCGATGAGAGAGAGACATTGATCATCCGCCTCCTGCACACCCCCTACTGGGGATGTGCTCGCAACCAGGATACATGCCCTTGACCAGAATCGAACCTGGGACCTTTCAGTCCACAGGCTGACACTCTATTCACTGAGCCAAACCGGTTTCGGCTGTGACTTTTTTTTTATAATCCTCCCCTGAGGATATATTTTTTCCATTGATTTTCAGATAGAGTGGAAAGAAGTGAGAGAAAGAGAGAGAGAGAGACCTCAGTTGCCTTAGGGATCAAACCCACAACTAAGGTATAAGCCCTTGACCAAGGGCTTGACCAAGAATTGCTGAGACCCTTATGTTTGTCGGTTGATACACTAATCATTGAGCAAAACCTGCCAGGGCATGAATTTCTAAATAAACTCTGATTTGTTGAGTCTTGGATCTGAATTCTTTCTTAGTTTAGAACTCATGTACCAAGGTTGCTGAACCAAAGTCCTATTTGACTCCACCGGTCTCACACCTGGTGCTGTTTGCCCCCAACAGTTCCATAAGGCTCAGATACCTTTTGGAATGAGGCAATATATACACAAACATAGTGTCATCTTTATATCCCACTACCTAACATGAACCCAATGTAAATTATGTTCAATAAATATTTGTTAAATGGACTGAATGTCAAAAGTAATTTTGTCAGGTAATCTGGACAGCAGCCAATTCAGTATTTAATTCAGCTAGTCCAGGGAAAGCCTAGCTGTCAGCCAGAAAGGCTGTGGCAGGAATTCTGCCCATGCATTCTAGCTGTCCTGATTGTTTCCCAGATCTTTTGGTAGAGGGTTCTGTCATTCAGCTCTGAGTCAAACTGGCAGACAGAACAAGACTGACTTCTAGATCCTGAGGCACAAGCAGGCCTACAGCAGCTCTGTATCTGAAGGACATTTTGGCTGTTAACACAGGATGCATTCCTGACCCAGCTGGCCAGGATTTCATTCCAGATTGGTCCTTTCAGATGCAAAGGGACTCGGACTCTGCACTAGATAAATAAGGTATTTGCAGTATACAGTAGTTTGAATCATTTCCTGGTTTCTTCTGGGGAACAGTTGCAACCATGCCTTTAAAATGCCAGTGAATCATCTCTAACTAGAGCCTAAAATTATCTGATGAAGCCATCTGCATTGCACTGGGAAAATATCATGTGGCATAATTAATTCATTGGATGTGATGATTACTTAGAATCACAGAAACACAGTTTTGAAAGGGCTCTCATGAGGCCTGACAAAAATTCCCAGATTCCTCCAAAGACCTGTATTTAAACTTGCCAAAAGCATAATTACTCCATCCTTTAGATTACCTAGGCACAATTTAAATATTTGCCACTAATGAGCTTGTGAAATTAGACAAGTAACTTAATCTTTCTGGGCCTCAGTGCCGAATTTTTAAAAGGAAATGGGGGAAGGACTGTATTCTTTTTCTCAAATTCTGGCACTGTTGAAAAGGAAAATGGAGGAGAGGGGTCTTGCAACCCAGTTCAGTATCTGGTTAAAACTGTAGTTTTACTTCCCCACTCTGACTGACTTGGGTGGAGCTGCGGGGACCCTCAGGGACCACCAGAGGAGGAGCTATATAGATCAGAGACTCCCCATGAGTTCACTTCAGGCTTTGAATCTGAAATTCCCTGGACCAGCAGATCTGTGAAATAAAGGTTAAACTTTCCTCCCTTAGCATGCTGGCTGATCATTTTCTGTGCATTCTGCCACACACTGTGATTCAAAGGTTTTATATATTTAGTAGAACCCTTTTACATTTACTGAGAAACTGAGATCTACCTATAGTCAGAGTGTTTCCCTCCATACTGTTGTTTAAAGTAGAGCAATCTTTTTATTGTTTTTAACCCAGTAATTCCACTTCTAGGAATATATCCCAAGAAATCAGAAACACCAATCAGAAAGGACATATTGCATCCCTATGTTCATAGCAGCACAATTTACAATGGCTAAGATTTGGAAACAGCCTAATTGGCCATCAGCAAATGAGTGGATTAAAAAACTGTGTATATCTACACAATGAAATAGTTCTGCTATAAAAAAGAAAGAACCCTTACCATTTGCAACAGCATAGATGGACATGGAGAGCATTATGCTATGAGAAATAAGCCAGTTGGAGGAAAATAAATATCACATGATTTCACTGATTTTTTGGAATGTAATAAACAACATAAACTGATGAACAAAAATAAATCCAGAGACAGAGAAGCATCCAATAGACTGTCAAACTTCAGAGGAAAGGGAGTGAGATAAGAGATCAACCAAAGGACTTATATGCATACATATGAGCATAATCAATGGACACATACACTAGGGGGGTGAAGGCATGTGCTGGGGGGGGGGAGTGGCCAGGAGGTCAATGGGAGAAAAGGGAAACATATGAAGTACCATATGTAATAACGGAAATAATTAAGTATCTTAAAAAAGAAGTAGAGCCATCTGCTGTTTCATGTTTCTGCCTTTGATTTTACTAAAAAAAGAAACAAACACACACACACACACAAAAAAAATGATTTGACAATAAAGTCAATCACTAGAACTAACAATGTCCTAGCTACCTCTTGCTTTAATAGTCATTGAATTTATCAACTTCATTGAGAAGTGATCCAATGTAGTGACTACCAGACTTTATGTCAGAAGAAATAACTAGGATAATGGCTCAGGAGATCACTGTCTGTGAGACTCCAGGTATATGACAAAATCATTTATCACCTGAACTGCAGGTGTAATAATAGCTTTCTCACAAAGCATCTTAGCTTAGGCGTCCCAGAAAGCAAAGCCTGAGAAAAAGTTGATGTGGGAGCACTTTAATGGGAACTGTGATTCTAGCAGCAGACACAAGGGACAGAGAAGCAAAGCATAAAAGGAATAAGAACAGTCCAGAAATGTGTTATTGCCCTGTTGCTTGTCTAGGACCATCTTAGAACAATACAAAATATTTCTGAGACCTACCAGGGGTACTAAGGAAAAAGCATTTGTCCATTGGCTTTGTGGTGCACCAATTTTGCCACCCCAAATGGGCCTTTTGAGGTATTGATGTACTGATTTTAAGCTGGTAGTTAAGAAAAAAAACAACTCAGAAAGCACCTTTTGACCCACCCCCTTACTGCCTAAAGAAATTCATATAGAAAACCTGCGTCTGAAAGGGAACCTTAAAGTATTCACCTTAGCACGTATGGATGAGCATAGATGAGACAGACAGGAAGGATCCAACAAAGCCATTTCCCCCTTGTTTCTGAAATGCCTAGCAAGAAATATTTTGGCCACATGATTACTCTTTCTCCGCTACCTGTGGATTATGGACTTCCTCTTGGGAATCCCATACCTTTGTACCCCCTTCTCTTTTGTCCAGATGGTATTTAAGCCTCAACTGCCTACTGTGTTTTGGATCTCCTCTCTCAAGACACCCTTGCATGCACATCTGTAATAAAATGTATAAATTTTTTCCCTGTGAAACTGTCTTTGTTAATTTGATTATTGGCTCAGCTAAAAGAATTTGGAAAATGGAAGGAAGTCATATTTTTTAGTTAGGCCCCGGTTTTGTCATTCACTTACTGGAAAACTGCTAACCCCCTGGACTGCTGCAGCTAAGAAATTGTGAAAATTGGCCACAGCCAGCCGATGGTAAGCACTGGACCCTGACAGCCTCCCTCCTCTCTCCGCTGTGGGGTTCTGTGGAAGTTAGAAGTGGTGAAAGACTTTTATTCTTCTAAATTTAGACTGACAAGAGTAAATATTTATTAAACTAGTTTCTTGGGCAAATGCGACCCTGATAAATATTTGCTTTGAGTACACTTGTCTTCTGTTGATCCTGTTCCTCCCAGAGACAGTCTGTATCTCCAGCAGCTGGATGATGCATATGCATTCAGAAGGGAGCCAGAGCTTGGGAATTTTAAACCTTACTTTCTTCAAAGCAGGGGAAGCATGTGATTTCCTGTGTTTTAGAACAGTCTTTTAAAGACGGCTCCCTCCCACCCACCGTTTTTAGGCTAACCTTGGGAATAAACTTGTGAGGGCTGCATTCTTTGCACTCTCTGTGAAGCCTCCAGTTTCCCAGGTTAAGCTGTTTGAATACTATAAATACTACCATCACTGGCCAGATGAAGGAATCTTTGAATTGGAAAAACTTCTAAATTGGAAAATCTGCGAGCTCTCATATTGGTATAATGACTAGCTATTAAGACTCCCTTAGTAAGATGAAAGGATAGAAATTAAAGCAAAAGAATAAAAAATCTCCCTTATATGTGGAATCAAATGAACAAAATAAACCGATGAATAAAATAGGACCAGAGGCATGGATATATGGTACAGATCTCAGAGGGGAGGGGAGGACTAGAAGAGATGAGCTAAAGAACATGTTTGCATATATGCATAGCCCATGGACACAGACAACAATGTGATGAAGGCATAGGAGGTGGCAAGGAGCAAAGTGGGAAAAATAGGAAACATCTGTAATCGTGTCAATAATAAAGGACACTAATTTAACCTTTATTTGGCTTAAGGGAATTAATACTTACATAATTAGGAAATATAACAGAAACTAACCCATATGTTTTTCAGGCTCATGTGACCTGGAAAAATATTTTATATTAAACTGGTTTGAGTTTGGTTTGGCTAAATACCATGTATTTAAAGTTGTGAGCATTATATGTAATATTTTTGTTTTATCTGGGTATACAAAAATAGGTTTATATAGTCTCTATTATAAAATTTGTCAACAGGAAAAAACTTGGATAACAAATGATTTTGTCTAATGTCTCATAGAGTTTTTTTTATGGTTACTTTAATAAATTAAATAGATGTTACTAGAATAAAAGTTTTTTTTAGGTAACTTTTTTTAAAGCAATAACTATATGCTATATATACTTAAAGATCATTTCCCAAAAAATCTTTTCACAATTTGAAACTTTAAAGTTCTAAGTGATGGAAATTATTAAATACCTAGATCAGTGGTCAGCAAACCGTGGCTCACAAGCCACATGCGGCTCTTTGGCCCCTTGAGT
The DNA here is from genome assembly GCA_004026805.1 of Lasiurus borealis. Classification (NCBI taxonomy): domain Eukaryota; kingdom Metazoa; phylum Chordata; class Mammalia; order Chiroptera; family Vespertilionidae; genus Lasiurus; species Lasiurus borealis. The sequence goes on along the minus strand of PVJN01034143.1, from coordinate 11,564 downwards.
GTGGCTCTTTCACAAAATACCACATACAGTGTGATTTAAAACTTCATGGCCTAAAGTTTTTCTAATAATTTGTAAATTGTATTTGTCTTTGATATCTTTTTTATTATTTTTTCTTACCTTATTTTTATTGTTAAAACTATTACAGATGTCACCATTTCTCCCCCCTGTAATATCTTTTATTGTCACTTTGGGAAATGAATAATTTAGGATTGTATCATAGTAATTGCTGATCTTTTTGGTCAAATATACAAATCTTTTTAATATGTTCGGCAAACTTTCCAGGAATCAGGTTTTAAAAGGAGAATTTTTTCTTGACCTGGAATACCTCAAAAGATTTGCTATCTCAAAATGATTAGACCTATTTCATATACTAAAATTACATGAAAATGCCCTAACCAGTTTGGCTTAGTGGATAGAGTATCGGCCTGTGGACTCAAGGGTCTTAGGTTCGATTCCAGTCAAGGGCATGTACATCAGTTGCAGGCACATACCCAGTGGATAGTGTGCAAGAGGCAGCTGATTGATATTTCTAGTTCTCTATCCCTCTCCCTTCCTCTCTGTAAAAAATTAATAAAATATATTTTAAAAAATAAAAAATAAATAAAATTACATGAAAAGCTTTGACAAATAATAAATATGCTGTATTTATATACATATGTTGTTACTAAAATAAATGTTCCAGAGATTACATAAGATTTTTACTCCCAATATGTTGTTATTTGGAATCCTAGTTATCTTAAAATGTATTATAGAGAAAAGCAAATTCCTTTGTCCATTACATGATAATCAGATATTTAACCATATAATTTTAACTTTTTGTCATTTACAGTTTTGCTCTGATTATTTTGACAATGTTTTATCTTCAGAAAGATCCATGAAGATTGATTTCATCTAAAATAAATTTTCAGATCATGCATTTAAACTAGATGAAGATTTGTAAAACTCTAAGGAAACACTGGACTTTATAAAAATAATAACAAATAATCAAGATAAAAATTAAAGATATGGGACCAAATGAATGAAGATGATTATATTTTTTATGATGATTTGTTTGAAAAATTGCTGATTTAAAAAAAAAAACACCTCTTTTGTTTTTCAAATATATGTAAACTTGTTTCTTACAAACTATAACTTTGAAAAATTATACCTTTGCAAAGAAAGACTGAAATAGTTATTTCTCTTCTTACTGATCCATCTAGAATTTGGGAACTCTATTTATTCTTAGAGTCATAGCAATGTGATTATTTGGATTCTCCTTGTAACAGGACACTATTGGAAACTGGCTTATTACGATGGTTTGATTGGAATGATATGTTTGAAAGAGACATACATAGACTTGCTTTTATTATTATAAATAGTATTGTAAGTCCTAGCCACAGCCATCAGATAATAAAAGATAAATAAAAGACATCCAAATTGAAAAGTAATAAATAAAACTAATTATTTGAAGATGGCATAATGTTATATAGAGAGAACCCTAAACATTCCTAAATGATTCACTGGACCAGATGGAATTAATTGACATCTTCAGAACATTTCATCCCAAAGCCACAAAATATACATTCTTCTCAAGTACACATGGATCATTTTCAAAGGTAGACCATATGTTGGGTCATAGGAAAAGTCTCTTCTATCAAGAAGATAGAAATCATATCAAGCATTTTCTCAGATCACAGTGGCATGAAACTGGAAATCAACTACAATAAAAACAAAGAAAGCAAACACATGGAGACTAAACAGCATGCCATTAAACAATAACTGGGTAACCAGATAGATCGAGGAAGAAATAAAAAACATCATAAAAACAAGTGACAATGAAAACACAACAACCCAATATCCATGGGAAACAGTGAAAACAGTCTTGAACGGGAAGTTCTTAGCTCTACAAGCCTACTGCAAAAAACAAGAAACAATGGTAATAAATTACCTAATTTTACAACTCAAAGAACTAGAAAGAGAGAAACAAGAAAAGCATAGTATACCGGATGGAAAGAAATAGTAAAAATCAGAGCCGAGATAAAGAACATAGAGACCAAAGAAACAACTCAAAAGATCAACAAAACCAAGAACTGGTTCTTTGAAAGGATAAACAAGATTGGTGAACCTCTAGCCAGGCTCAGCAAGAAGCAAAGAGAGAGGACCCAAATAAACAAAATCAGAAATGAAAGAGAAGAAATAACAACAGACCCCTCTGAAATACAAAGGATTGTTAAAAAATACTATGAACAACTCTATTCCAACAAACTGGACAGCCTGGAGGAAATGGACATATTTTTAGAAAAAAATATAACCTTCCAAAACTCAATCAGGAAGAATCTAGACAATTCAATAGACCAATAACTATGGAAGAAATTTAAGCAGTCATTAAAAAGCTTCTAGCAATCAAAACCCAGGACCACATAATTACACAGTAGAGTTTTACCAACCAGTCAAGGAAGAATTAAAACCTATCCTCCTCAGATTTTTCCAAAAAATTCAAGAAGAAACATTTCCAATGTCCTTCTATGAAGCCAGCATCACCTTAATACCAAAATCAGATTAGGATAACACAATAAAAGAGAATTTCAGGCCAATATCCCTCATGAACATAGATGCCAAAATCCTCAAAAAAATTCTACCAAATCAGATCCAGCAGTAGTATATCAGAAAGATCTTACACCAGGACCAAATAGGATTTATCCAAGTAATGCAAGGATGGTACAATATATGCAAATCAATAAACGTAATACACCCCATAAACAAATTGAGAGGTAAAAATTACATAGTCATATCAATTGATGCAGAAAAGCGTTTGACAAAATCAACACCCTTTCTTGATAAAAAAAAAAAATCTCAGCAAAGTGGGAATAGAAGGTTGATACCTCAACATCATTAAAAGCCATATATGATAAACCCAGAGCTAACATCATACTCAATGGGCAAAAACTAAAACCATTTCCCCTAAGAACAGGAATGCCCACTCTGACCACTTCTGTTCAACATAGTACTGGAAGTATTAGCCATTGAAATTAGACAAGAAGAAGGAATAAAGGCATACAAATTGGAAAAGAAGAAATAAAGCTGTCCTTATTTGCAGATGACATGTTACTGTACATAAAAAACCTGAAATACTCCATAAAAAAAACTAATAGACTTAATAAATGAATTTGCCAATGTAGCAGGATACAAAATTAATGCCAAGAAATCTATCGCATTTCTATACACTAATAGTGAACTTACAGAAAGAGAGACTAAAAAAGCAATACCATTTACCATAGCACCAAAAAAATTAAGATACCTAGGAATAAACTTAACTAATGAGGTAAAAGACCTATACACAAAAAAACTACTGAAAAAAAGAGATAGAGGAATACATAAACAGATGGAAGAGCTTACCAGGCTCATGGATTGGGAGAATCAACATCATTAAAATGTCCATACTACTCAAAGAAATCTATAGATTCAATGCACTCCCAATTAAAATACCAATGACATATTTCACAGACCTAGAAAGAACTCTCCAAACATTCTTCTGAAATAAAATAAAAAAAAAGATGCTGAATAGCCACAGCAATCCTGGGAAAGAAGAATAAAGTAGGTGGGATCTCAATTGCAGATTTGAAGCTGTATTACAAAGCAACTGTTCTCAAAACAGCCTGGTACTGGCATAAGAACAGACACATAGATCAATGGAATAGAATAGAGAATCTAGATATCTTCCCAAACACTATGTTCAATTAATATTTGACAAAGGAGGCATGAACATACAATGGAGTTAAGACAGTCTCTTCAATAAATGGTGTTGGGAAAATTGGACAGATACATGCAAAAAAATGAAACTGACCACCAACTTATACCATATACAAAAATAAGTTCAAAATGGATATAAGACTTAAACATAAGTCAGGAACCCATAAAAAATACTAGAGGAATGCACAGGCAGCACAATCTCAGACATATGCCAAAGGAATTTCTTCACTGATACTGCTCCAAGGCTAAAAGAGAAAATAAACAAATGGGACTACATCAAAATAAAAAGCTTTTGCACGGCAAAAGAAACCATCAACAAAACAACAAGAAAGCCCATTCTGTGGGAGATCATATTTGCAAATGTTATCACTGATAAAGGTTTAATCTCCAACATCTACAGCCAATTTATACAACTTAATAAAAGGAAGATAAATGATCCAATAAAAAAATGGGCAATGGACCTAAATAGAATCTTTTTGAAAGAAAACACAAGGCCAAGAGAAACTTGAAAACATCCTCAAAGTCACTAATTATCTGAGAGATGCAAATCAAAATGTCAATGCAGTACCATCTCACACTTGTCAGAATGGCAATCATCAATAAATCAACAAAGGACAAGTGTTGGCGAAGATGCAGAGAAAAAGGAACCCTCGTACACTGCTGGTGTTAATGCAGACTGGTGTAGCCACTGTGGAGAACAGTATGGAGTTTCCTCAAAAAAACTAAGAATTGTACTCCCATTTGACCAAGCAATCCCACTTTTAGGAATATATCCTAAGAAACTAGAAACACCAATCAGAAAGGATTTTTGCACCTCTAAGTTCATAACAGCACAATTTACAATAGCTACAATTTGGAAACAGCCTAGGTACCCATCAGCAGATGAGTGGATCAGAAAACTATGGTACATCTACATAACAGAATACTATGCTGCCATCAAAAAGAAGGAATTCTTACCATTTGCAGTAACCTGGATGGAACTGTAGAGCATTATGCTAAGTGAAATAAGCTAGTCAATGAAAGAAAAACACCACATGATCTCACTTATTTATGAACCCTATAAACTGATGAACAAAAAGATAGATACAGAGGTAGTAAAGCATCAAACAGACTGTCAAGTTACTGTAGGAAGGTTAGGGAGAGGTGGGGTTGATAAGAAATCAACCAAAGGACTTATCTGCATGCATATAAGTATAACCAATGGACACAAGACACTGGGGGATTAGGGTATGCATGGGAGTGGTCAATGGAAGATATGTATACATGTAATACATTAATAAAAAAATTTTAAAAAGATATTTTACATTAAATTATCAGTGAAATGCAAATGAAAACTAAAACCACAATGAGATGTCACCTCACATCTGCCAGAATGGCTATCATCAATAAATCCACAAACATTGCTGGCATGATCATTTTTCTAAATATCTGCATTTTATAACTCAAAACTGAGATTCTGACTATTTTCTAAATCAAATAGCATGAAATTAAATCTTTCCATTCTTTCACTTAAACGTTCCTCAAATCTCCTGCCTTCATCTTAAAAATGTCTTTGAGAGTTATTGGTAATGAACATGTTTCGTTCTTATCTGTCTACTCTTGAAGAATAATAGTATTTAGTTACTTTCATACCAACAGTGAGTATATCTGAGTCTCATTTAATTAAGTAAATTAATACAATAAACTCATTTAATACTTCTTTTTTCCTTTTTGATTCTTGTCCTAATTAGAGCATAGGGAGAGACAAACCTGATGATGAAGGGCTTATTTGACTAATGTAATAGTTCATAGTGCAATAACATATACTTACACTAGAATTTTCTTTCTATCCAAAAACTCCTAATCACCTCAAGCAAGCTAGAGTTGTTTAATATAGTTCTTAGGCAATTAAGTAGATTTTTTGATAGTCAGAAAATCATCAATTCTAAGTGTTTCTTCACCATTCCTCTCTAAAAGCACAATACTAATTGGCACTTACATAGTAAATTGTAACTAACAAAAACTTTCTTACTCAATTATCACATTCAATCTTTCCAGCAAAACTGTTAGGAAGATTGTCTGCACTTTATTTAAAAGAACTGATATTTAAAACTATTAGTATCTCTTTCCCATTCACAAAGGCATCAAGTGGTTCTCCACACATAAATCTGCTTACATCATCTTAAATTATTTTTATGTTTTTCATACCTTATTGATTGACCTCTTATGGTAGAGGTACAATGGTATAGTGAATAAAAATATCATTGAGAATAAGGAAATCACTTAAAGATATAGAGTTGTTGTAAGAAACAACTGACAAAATGTATGGGCTTTAAACAAATTATAGAGAAACAGAGAATATTACTGAACAGGTGTAAAGAAGGTGGCCGTGAGGCTGGAGATGAGCTGTTTGATTATAATTAGAGGCCCAGTGCACAGATTTGTGCACATTGAAAGGAAATTAATTAGAAGGTGGCCTGCGGTGTGGGACTAGGTGAGATGGGCCAGGAACACCCTGGAGCCAACCTTCCATAGTCCTTCCCTGGCTGGCTGTACCTGGGGTGGCCTCAGGACTCGAAGGGCATCTGTGGAGTGAATGAGGTCTCTCCAGTAGGTGGGGTCTTTCAGCCTGGCCTGTGGGGATCAGGTCAAAACTAGCAGGTGACATCCCCCGAGGGATCCTAGAGTACAAGAGGGCACTCTGCAAAGTTGCTATTGCTCGGCAGTTCCTGCATTGAGCATCTGACCTGGTGTTCAGTGTGTGTCATACCGGTAGGCTAGTCAGCTGATCAGCTAGTCGCTAAGCTTTTTATATATAGAGAGAGATTTCTAGGTTGGGATTCTAAGTACCTGGCACCTTAAAATATTCAAGACAATCAGAGGTGACATATTATACCTGTTCTAGAATGTAGAAATATTTATTAAATGGACGTATAAATTATTTCATTTTTCTATGTTAGAAATTTCCAAGTTGAGATTGTATCTACTGACATTTAGAAATGCACATCCCTAATGCAAATTTCACAAATATTTAATCAATATCAGCTATATATATACCTGGTATAGGTAATAGAGGGGAAAAAACTTCCAGTTGCTATCTTCATGGCTCTAAATTTCAGTGATACAGCTAGACATTGATGAGTTAATCACAAGATGAATAAAAGTTTGCAATAGTAATAAGTGCTATCAAAGAGAGAGACATGATGATTTGAATGTTTAAGGTCAGAATTTTGTGAGTCAAACAGGAAAAACGACAAAAGACCTGGTATGTAGAGGATAGGACTGAACTAAATAAAAAAGGGAGAGCATCCCTGTCAGAAAGGTCATAATAGATGGCCTATTGCAAAAGTCGACATTGCAAGCATGAGAGGCTAAAAGAAGACAAATGGTTCAAATAGAGTGTAAGGGGTTCAAGGTTTAAAAGGTTGCTAGAGGTGATAGTATTCAGACTCTGCCAGGCTTTGTAGATCATTTAAATGGATTTTGCTTTATCTTAGGAGAGAGAGAGTGACTGATCAGATTTGAATCTCAATAAGATTAATTTGGCTACAGTTTTGGGTGAGTCAGAGAAGAGCAGATTTCTATAGATCCATCAATAGGTCATTGGGAGCTCAGTGATAGCTAACACTAACTGAGCTAGTGATGGGGATGGGAAGAAGTGGGCAGAATGAACAGGTATTAAAGGAATAAGGAAAATAGGATTCTGACTTGCATAATAAGATTAATTATGCCATTAATCAAAGGAGGGAACTCTACAAGATAAGCATATTTTGCAGGGAAGATTATTAGCTTAGTTTTAAAAATATTGTTTGGGGTGAACATTTGATCTTTGAGATCAAAGGCACAATATATACTAAATATATAACTGGAAATCATCTTCATAAGAACATGATCGTTGATACAAATTTGATTTCTTATGGGGAGAGGATAGTGTAAGAGAATGAGAGAACTTGTGCTGAACCTTAAAAAACTTAAATATTCAATAATCAATAAAAGGATATTATAAAGAAGATTGACCAAAAAAAAGTTGAAATTAAAAAAAAAAACCCACATATCTAACTATAGAGACAGAATACTAAAGAAAAAATTGACAGAATTGAAAGGAAAATAGATTAACTCAACCAAAATGGTTGGAGATATCAATATCCTGCTATAAATAATTGATATAATAATGGCATACAAAAAACAAGTATACAGAAGACTTAGAAAACACCATTAACCCAGGTATGTGCCTTGATGAGGAATCAAATTGGCAATCTTTTGATGCATGGACGATGCTCAACAAACTGAGCCATTATGGTGAGGCTCACTCCTCTTCTTAAAAGCCTATTATGGCTGACCCACATATTATCTGATATTAGTCCAATTAAAATACATGACAACAAAACCATATCTATCAGGAGGAACAACAGAGTTAAAGCATTTTAAGTTCCTTGCCTGTTCTTGGGGAAAATAGAGATATCAATTAATACTAGATTTTAATAAAGATTCATGCTAAAAGATAATCATGAATATAATAGACTCGTGCCCCAGTTCACACATTCATGCACATTGAAAGGAAATCAATTAGAATGTGGCTGGTGGGGCAGGACTGGATGAGATGGGCCAGACATGCTGTGGCGGCTCCAAGGGCATCTGCAGAGTGAGAGGGATCCCTCCAGCAGGGGGTGTCCCTTGGCTGGGCTTGCGGGGATCAGGCTGAAACTGGCTATCCAACATCCCCAAAGGGGTCTCAGATTGTGAGAGGGCAGTTCTCAGGTGACACACCCTCGAATTGGACTCCCTCCTCTCTGGTTCCAGGGTGCATCACCCGAGAACTGCTGGTGCTAAGTCACCACAACTCAAAAGTTCCTTCATTCAGTGTCTGCCCCCTGGTGGTCAGTGCATATCATATCTACAGGATGGTCAGCCAGTCGGCCGGTGGCTTAGACTTTTATATATATACAGTGGTACCTCGAGATACGAGTTTAATTCGTTCCATAACCTTGAAGCGTGAGAAACTATGAGACGCTCCAGTCGCGGTAAACTGGTGGGTCATGTGCAGCCGGCCGATCCGCGTGATTACTCCTATCTCAAATGTTGCTTGTATTTCAAAGCAATAATTGCTCGCTTGATGGCTCATATCTCAAAAATCTCATATGTTAGGGCACTCGTATCTCGAGGTACCACTGTACTATAGGCCCAGTGCACACAATTATGTGAGACTCAGACCCAGTGCATTGCAGGACTCAGCATCAAGTTCCACCATCACTGCAGGACCCATCAATGCACCTCCTTTTGACCAGTCTTTGGTCATTATGGCATTATGATCACTGGGTTTTTATTATATAGACAGATGTGCATATAACCTGTAACTGGTAGAGGGAAGGAATTGGAATTGCCCAAAACAATCAATCCAATAGAAGGCAAGATGAGTGAGAAAAAGGAACAGAATTGGCATGGCAAAACCAAAGCACATAATCTTACCTAATAATAGAGAATTGTGTAAATTGACCGTACCTCCGCTATGGCCACAGCCAATCAGAGTAAGTATGCAAATTAACCCAACAAAGATGAGGCTAATTTGCATACATTCTTGGGTCCCGGGAATCTCCTCAGCACCCAGGTCACTCCCAGCCTGCCCCTGGGCAACGGCTTTAGGCTTGGGAAGGGGCTGAGCCTGTAATCAGAGATGCCGGGTGGGGGAAGAGGGCACTCCTTCCCAAACCTAAAGCATGGGGTGGAGGCTTTAGGCTTGAGAAGGGGCCGAGCCTACAATCAGAGGGAAGGGGATAAAATCAATGTAAACATATTCTCAGATGAGGATTAAACAGAAAAAGAAAGAAATGTCATGTCCTATGAAAGACACATCTTGAAAATGCTTAAAGAAAGTTGTCATTTTTTCATGGTGAAGGAACTGGAGTCTGTTGATGAAAATATCTTGGCAACTGGCAGTGGCTGCAGCAGCAGGCTGATGGGGCTGGCACCTTCCCCTGATCAGCCCACTCACCTCCCACAAAGGGAGGCCAGACTGTGGCTTAGGTCTGCTTCCAACAGGGAGCGGGCCTAAGCCATCAGTAGGACATCTCCTGAAGGCTCCCAGTATGTGAGAGCGGACCAGCTGGGCTGAGGGACCTCTCCCCAGGTTATAAATTTCGTGCACTGGGCCCCTAGTAAGATACAAGGTTTAAACCCACACAGTGAGTAATGGTATAAATGTAAATAAATAGAGAAAATAATTGAACTCAAAGAAAAATAAGAATTAAACTCAGTCATATTCTGTTCACAAGAGCCACATTCAAAAACATAAGGATACAGAAATTTTAAAAGCAGATCTAAAAAATTTACCAAGGAATCCAACAAAAGATGGCAACATTACTGTTTTGCCCAGACCACAAAAAATCTTCACACTCAATCCTAGATATTAAAAAAAAAAAAGACTTTCAAATGTGATAGACACCAACTCTTTGGTAGGTCTTGGGCTAGGACTGAAACCTGGGGTTCTTTGGAGCTGTGCCTCCTGCAATACAATAAGCCATAGTTTCAGAATCCTGCTTACCATCACTTTGTGCAGCCAGTTAAGGATTGGTGTGAACGTGAACTTATTGATACCAAATCCAGACATATATTCACATCACTCTGGACAAATATTCCATTTTCAGATGGCCAATGACAGTATAGTTTAAAAGAATTATCAGAGGACAGAAATTACCTATCCAAAGCTCTGAAGAAAGTTTTAAGAAAATAAATGGTCTATTCCCAAGACTAGTTTTATTTTTGTTCTTTTACCCTTAAAGTTTTACTTTTGTTCTTATCTCCTTAAAATTTTAGAAGAAACTGGTGAGACTGGTTTGGCTCAGTGGATAGAGCATCAGCCTGCAGACTGAAAGGTCCCAGGTTCGATTCCGGTTGGGGGCATGTACCTTGCTTGTGGGTGCATCTCCAGTGTGGGGCGTGCAGGAGGCGGCTGATTGATGTCTCTCTCTCATTGATGTTTCTGACTTTATATCCCTCTCCCTTCCTCTCTGTAAAAAAATCAATAAAATATATTTAAAGAAAAATTTTAGAGGAAACTAAGTCCAGAAAAATAGAGCAATTTTGAACATAATTTTGATGGATTTTTTTCCTTCAAGCTGTTCCCTATTATTTATGAACTAGGAAAGATTCATCCAATCTATAACAATAAAAGCATAATATGCTAAGTAGACCAGACAGCAGATTGACCTTCCGAATTTCTTTCCAGATAACCTTCCAAATGAATCCAGGACTGCGAGGGCTAAAGCAAGTCGCTATGTCTACCAGGGCCGAGGCAAGCTGCAAGAGCCAAGTCCCTTGCATGAATTTTGTGCATTGGGCCTCTGGTTCCAATATATTACATTTCTTTAGTATTTAAAAGTAATAAAGTAAATTAAAATATTAATTGAAATTGCTGAATAAGCTACTATTTTAAATTGCATGCCTTTCAATTTCCAATTTCTGTCACTTCTCAGACATGTTCAGAGAGTTAGGAGAAAACATATTTTCCCATCAATACTACTTCAACATTTCTGAGAAATATAGATTGTCCATCATCAAATAGATACAGAGAAGATTTAAGTTGCAAACAGGACTTATATTTTATGTTAACCAATTATCATTAAGATGGAGGAAATCTAGTCCTAGCTGTGTTTTGTTATGAATAATTCTGTTACCCAATGATCATTTTCTTTCTTCTATAGTACAGGCAAGTTCTATTAGTGCAAATACAGATAGTAAGTAAAATAAAATCTATTGGTAGGTTTTTCTCTCTGAAATGCAAATATGATCGCACATTTGCCTGCTTAAAACTTTCAATGATACAATGCTGAATAGGTGTGTGTGTTGGGGCGGGGGGGGGG